>LBLO01000762.1:0-10008 GCA_004354395.1 Chondrostereum purpureum | reverse complement strand
CWMKRAMWTYNGGTATCGTCCAACYAGRTGGTCWGCAGAGACTGTCAGAGCAAAGCGATTGTCCATTGAAACACTCATGGCCATGRCTAGGCTTCGTMGTGAGAYTRTGAATGATGTCGGTGTGTGATACACGTACTAGCTTCTGCATGCACYTTTGCYTTCCATATTACCTCCCAGCCCTGTCCCTCAACCGACTTTTGCTTTTCTGTTCGTGTATACCTKCGTAGARCGACACTTCCCGTTTCATACGAACACAAAAGGCGGAGCTCGGATGCRGGTCGGACAGAGGTCGACGGTCCTTCGAGCGCAACTGGAGCCGTGAATAGATGGAGAGCCATTATGATACCTGGTATGTCAATTGGAGACGACGGCCAACTGGAACGGGAGATGACATGAACCTGTCTCCTTATTTCCACGTCCGTCGGAWGAGAGAATGGTGCTGTCCYGGRYTCTCCCMACCGATGCGTGTATTCTTTCACCGCTTGGAAKAGACCATACATCCRCCTGGCTTCTACTCAGTGACAATTAGGGCATAACCTTSTRGTGTAGTACGTACCTCGGAAGATTCTACRAGATTAGGGAGTGCAATYAAAGCGTGCTGAGAATCCACATGAAGTAGCGAGAACCGACAGTAGTTTAACGCGTTTACATCCATARAATGTTTCAAAGTAGGCCGAGGAAGTCCTTGGGTGCTAGCTGACCCTCCGACGGGTTGCTCCTGTTCACCATACACCCAAACATGCAGYTTGTTATCTCTTCCATGTCTAACGTACCGTTTCTATCAGCTTAATCCTTGAAKKCTGAGTAGANCAGATAGCACGGACGTGATGAGTTGATTGGGGCTCAATTCTTCCACACCAAGTATAGATTCTCGATGGGCTGTCCAAGAGCTCAAAGACCGAAGTGTTTGAGTAGAAGTTACGAGAACTTGTCCAGACGCGTCTCCAGAGCAGATTCTTAGGTTATCATTCGAAACGTAAAGCGATGTTATTGCAGCGGTATGAGAGCGCAGGATGTGTGTTGGGCTGGCAGGCGCCTCCATCCTTGCTGCAATGTTCAAGTCAAGACTCAATGGGACCCGGGTGTACATGTATCTTGATTTCTGATCATTTCAATCAATTGCTCAAAGCCTCGGTCCTGTGGCGTATACTTTGTGCCCTCCCTACAGCCTCCATGAGTACGATACGCGAGTGTATGTAGACCATTCAAGACGTTTCGAGGAATTGTTCATCTAACAGCACCTTCATTCCTTATACGCTATACGCTTTAATCTGCAGACCCTCGTGCAGCCACTTATTACTGAATTGATCATCATGGAGACGAGAACATTAGGAGGCCACAGCGCCATCGACTCGGACGGTCACACTAGGTGATACCTGGGAGCCTCGACTACGACTGTATTGAAATTGATTGCGACCATATGTTTTTTGAAGACTTCTTGTCCCTTCAAACCACCCTCAAATTACCCCAACATTCTCACTGAGATGTCCCGCGGATTGGAACAGAATTTGAACTGACCATCCTTATCTCTCCACAGCTCTATTAGGTACTCAGTCTCGACAGCGCCAACCTGAACGCGGCAAAGATGCGTTGACATTCGACTTGAACTTGTCGTTCTGGACCGAGGACTACACAAGCGTTTCTGATAAGGGTTTTTCATTCAGTTTCCCGAGTCTCCGCCTCCTGTTTCTTCTCCTTCTCTTCCCACATAGCGAAAAAGATAACTGCATCCGTGGGGGTCTCTGGGGTCCCTGCCATAATGCTCATATAGCCATCCGTGATATTGGGACCTAACGCGAAGTACGGCCCAGCTCCTCTCATACGTACAGAGTTGCGTATGTTATTCGTCATCGTCATAGTCTCTGCTTTTTTTATTTTTTTCGCCAAGTTGGAATGGTTCAATGACAGATGTTGATGCTGTAATTGAACGTGTTGTGATAGAATATCACTGTCGCTGCGTGTTTCCGTCGTGTAGGAGAAGATTTGCTTCTGAGCGTGGCCCGACATGTTGAGGAAGCTGTACCGCCGCTACCACGCCCTCAGATAAGCCATTCCAAGTCGAAGGTAGGACTGACAGAGAACATCGGTCGCAGCACTTTCCGCCTCCAAGTCGGACTGCTATGACATTTATTCATTGCAATTGAATCCGATCGACTACATATCCAAGTTGTACAGGTAGTAGCGTCGGCCGCACAACTCCCCCGTCTCTGACAAACGACAACGACCACTATTCTTTCCACGGCATGCCGATCCTATGGGATCGCCGATCCAATGCAATAGCTATCTACTATACTCATACTCAAAAACGTCACACACAGAGTAATAAAATAAAAACATGCTTGGGTTTGATTCATAGGAAAACATATCATCAAATCATGTAAGTAGTAAGTATCGTACGGTGGTATATAAAATGCAAAATAAACAGAAAAAACAACAAATGTCTATACGAGGCAACTACAACTACGTATGTGTCAGGAGCGTCCGCGGAGGGGGTGGCTACAAGTCTGTCCAAAAGCAGTCCTAAGTATATCTAATGCATGCGTGTATCTATCGAGAAAGAAAGAATAAATGAGTGTGTATGACTTTGACCGAAAGAGAGAGATGCAAAAAATGAGCGTATGTACAGCAGCAGCACCAATAAGAAAGAAAGAGAAGAATAAAATAGAGTCCAACAACTTGTTCAATAAGAAAACACCATCAACCACGGATTCAACACGATCTGTAAACCGTCAGAGGTCAGCCTACTACAACCACGCTTTCTCTCCAAAACACTCACCGGGAAGAGCAAATGGCAACTCGCCACCACTGCCAACGGGAAAATMACGGCCCAAGCGCTCCCATCCACTCTCCATTCCAACGGAACCAACGGGGTGGCCAAAATCACTATCCCAGCAATCAACACAAAGCCCATGATCAACGGGAACCAGAATCTCTTCAAGATCTTAGGGATTTCCTTGAAAAAGTTGGATCGCTGGACTTCCTTGATAGTTGCTGACCAGGTGATGTTATAGGAGAACAGATGTGCGAGGATGGCTTGGGAAACAGGGATAGAAAGGCCGCCGAAGAAGAAGAAACTACAAATATGCATGTTAGATGAGAGAAAGGGAAAGAAGGGATGGACTTGCAAGAATGGAATCCACATAATGTTTTCCAAAAAGCCCGCAAGGAGCTCTCTCTTCCCCAACCGATACTCCAGCAGCGTGTACCCCACATTGCCCGATCCGAAGAAGACGACGGTGGTAGCTAACCAGATTTCGAATGAATGCATGTAGAAATTGTCCACAGGCAACATGAACCCAAGCAAAACGTAGTTGATAATCCCAATAGTGACTGAAGCCGCGATTCCGTAGTAAGAGAACATATCTGGACAGATCCATTTCAGCACCAGCACCGAGAGAGAGGAACAATGGGAAAAAAATAAAAACTCACAAGCCATCATACTGATCTTATAATGTATCGGCGCCGTGCTCCACATGAACCTATGAATCTGGTGCGCAATCGGGCCCTTCCTCCACCACTCAACGAACGGATTGAACAGCATCTCGTTACACCCGTACGCGTACTTCTGCCATCGGTTCAACTCATCATCGACAGTGAGAGAGACACCTTCTCTAAAGCCACCGTTGGAGTAAGTCGCCCAACGAACAATGAAACCTCGTCGCAAGAGACGCAACGCCATGTCGAAATCCTCAGAGACATTGGACTCAGACCAGATGTGACCGATGGTATCCTGGAAGAAAGGGATGAAATGCTATTTCGCGTCAAGAGAAATAAAAAGACTAACCTTAGACCGCACCACAGCATCCTTCTCCTCGTCTCCCTTCCTCTTCTTCTTCATTTTCTTACCATCTTCCACCGGAAACGCAGCATCCTGCAGAGCCCTCCACCTCAAGAACGCATTATGCCCCACGAAAGGCGCAACTTCCCCATTCGCGCAAGCTATTCAACAATCATCAGTCTCCCAAACGCGCCCAATAGAGGAAAAGAACACACCCATCGAAATACACCGATTTATCCTCCTGGTGAAATAAGCAATCGCGTTCTCGAAATAATGATGCGCGACCTGCATCACGTCGGACTCGTGCTGGATGATAGCGACCGTCGGGCACTCAGCCATCTCGAGAGCCGCATCGCGGAGGCAGTCCTATATAGCGTTTAACGCAAGAAAAAAGAGAGAATAAAGTGAAGGGCATGTGTTACCTCAGGAACAACCGTATCCGAATCGACCAACAAAACGAACTCTCCCATCCTCATGCCTCTCGCATTAGCAGCCCACGGCGCATGCGCCCATCCACTCTCCGCATAGGTTTCGTTCATAGCYARCCGCAGTGCATGCTCAACCGGATCTGTTTCTGTTTTTTTTTGTCTATGAGGACAAGTAAGAAGGAAGATAGACGCAACAAGAACGTACCAGGCGAAGTAAACCACTGTCCTCCGCCACTTGCGCCACCGAGAATAGGGGTCGGGGGGTACGAATGATGCTCCGTCGAGCTATTCTGACTCCCACGACTCCCCCCTCCCCCTCCTGCCTCACCAGGACCCTCGATGCCAATACTCATATCATCCCCCTCCTTGTTCAAATACTGCAACCCATACTGACCCTGCCCAATCCAGCCTCCTCCAGTACCCCCCAGACTCACCCCCGTCCCCGTCGACGTGCGTTTGGGCAGCGGGGAGAACACATTGCCCGGCGTCGGCGGCGGCCGATCCTGCGAGCGCAGGATCTGCTCGAGATGTTGTTCCAGTTTGAGCGACAGCGCGAGGGCGTAGTTCATATTGGACGCCTTCTTGAATCGTCCCGCGCGGTAGAAGAGTGTCGCTTGGTCGACGCTGGATTTCTTCTTACCTCCTGCAAACAAAGTTATTCAACAACGACGTTATGAGCGATTAACTGGATTACTGGGTATACCTTTCTCTGGGTCTCCGCCGCCTTCTACTCTTTGCTGTTTCTCTTGTTCGAGTACAGAGGCAGGCGGGCATCCGTGTCTTGGTCGAGCAACCCACGCGATCCCGTGCGTCGCGTAGAAGGACTATTCACCATATTCTCAGTTAAAGACCAGAATAAAAGAACAAAGATAGAAGACTGACCACTCTCTCATCCCTCTCGCCCCTCCCTAACAGCCTCATTCCATCATCATTAATGAAGATCGAGCTGGTGCCACCTTGACGGGCGTACGTCTGCATAGCGCGTTTGATCGAGGCAATGGAGGGTGCTAAGACAGCTGTGAGAGACTCTTTGTAGACCGGCTTTGTGCGAGGGTTCAGCATAAAGTGTGGGAAGGAATAAACAAAAGGAAAGGGCTGACCATCTGAATCGTGATATGAGGAAGTGGGATATCTCTGACCCGCGGAGGGATAGCAGAATAGTAAAGAGAGTTGGTGTGGTAGTGCGCGATAGGCCCAATTCTGGACGACAAATGTGATGTGAGAATAAAAGAAAGAAAAAAGAAAGAAAGGAATTTACGCCATGGTAACATTCTGGATGATCTGTAATGCAAAGAACTGTTTATTTCGTCCCATTAGTAAAGAGAAGAGGAAGATAAACGATCGAAAACATACGAGCGAAACACAAAAGAGTAATGGTAACGTTGCGGCCAGTGCGAAATGGATGTAACTACCATCGAGCCAGAACTCCTGCAAGAGAGTCTTTACACCGTTTCCGATAAAGACAACACTGAGACCGGCTGCGAGACCGTTGTAGATGGGTGCGTAGAGTTTTGCTTCTCTGCGTTCCGGGTTCTGGGACTCGATATCGGCGGTGGGAGGAGGGGATGATAAGGCGCTGTTGTGGGCAAAAGCGCGACCTTTTTCCCATACCAGGTGCGTTTGTACTTTTGCTGTGGCTGCAGGGTGTTTTCTGCATCTGCAAGAGGAATCGTAGGATGATTCTGGTACGAAGATATGCTGGGGCTGGCGCCCATCTCCGAGATACTTGCGGTATGGCTCAACGAAGGAGTCGTTGAAGTGGCATTGATAGCCCCTGGCCTGGACCTCCAGAGCAGTTTGATAAGTTTTTCGTCAAAGTCGGAGCAGATGCCAATGATGTCGTCGAGTTCATCGCTCCAGACGACCATGACTCTCTCGTCGCGAATAAAGGCCGCGCTTTGGTCCTTTTCTGCACTTGCGAGGAAGTACATGGTATCGAGGACCTGGATGCGGGTATTGGCGTCGACATAGACACTAGTTGCCTCTGGAGGGATTTCTGCGAGTGCGGCATGGACAGCGGCAGAGCGTACTTTGACGGCGACGGTGGGATTGAGGCCTTTGACTGCCTGCTCAAATGGCTCCAGGGAGGGAGTTTCGTAGGGAAAGAGACGAAACTCGGGGGGAGAGTCTTGAATCTTTAACGCGACACCGGAGGAAATGTTGGCCTCGTTGGGGCGAAACCATGCGTCGCCCTGTGTGCGCTTGAAGATGTTGTGAAGGATGGCTAGGGAAAGATAAGGAAAAAGGATAAGGAAAAGGAAAGAAGACTACTTGCCATCCCACCTATCGTAGTCCATCGTGAACTAACCGAACTCGACAATGGAAGTGAAAGAAGAAGAGAGAATGAGGCCCGCTGTTTTTAGGATAAGATACACGCATTCTCGGTGTCGAAGTATCTTTTGGTGTGAAATGTAAATTGGCAAGTCTTCCCACCCATCAAAGAGATCGGGAGGCGATCGTAGCGGTATCCGGGGTCCTAGCTGACAATGACGTCAAGGATGTAATCTCCGTTGTCCCCATTTGGAATTGCAGTTATCTCTTTCGTCGAGCGTGACACGGTAAGATAGTCACTCTTTTCCTTCCACTCTTCGAGGATGCGCAGACGAAGCACGAGTGTCGAGTTTGACCCAGCTGCGCTCTACAACGACGCCGCTGGCACTGTCGGGAAATCCCGGCCTCCTCCATCGTCCTTTTCGTTTCCGTACGCGCATCCCGCCGCCATCGACCCTCTCCCGCCCCGCTCGCCCTCGCGCCAGTCCAGCCAGGAGTCGTTCATCATGATGCCCGGGGCCTCCCGCTCGGTGCAGTACGGCTCATCCAACGATCACGAGCACGAGATTACCAATCAGGACAACGATGAGCTCCCGCCACCCTCGGCACCGTTCATGCGCACTCGCTCAGGCTCAGACTCGTCCTCGGCATCGAACGGTGTCTACAGATCCTCTGCCGGCGCCGCCATTGCAGCAAACTTCGCSCCAGATGCGGCTCTTCCGCGGAACAACAGCATGAACTTCCGCGCCCCATTCCTCTCCCCTGCTTCACGCTCCTCGTCCAGGCCAGGCTCCCAGATCTGGAATCCACCTACGCTGTCCATGTACCCAGCCTCCCCAGGTACAGGTGCTGATTTCTCAGCTTCACCTTCTGCCTCCTCTTCTTTTCTTCCAGTAAAGGCCCCCTTACCATCCACCCGCATCCCTCAGAAACTATCCAAAGACGAAAAGCCATGGCTCACCAAGTCATCTTCTCGTCAACGGCTCTCCTGGTGGCTCACTGTTTTCTGCATCCTGCTCGGCTTCGGAGGCGCAGCTGTTCTATGCTGGCAGGGCGTGGCCTCTGTCCAACTCCTCAATGATTCCGATCTCTGTCTCGTCATGGACGAACAGTGGAACAACGGTATTAGTGACGACCGCTGGACACGAGAAAGTGGTGCTACTGGTTTCGGAAACGGTGAATTCCAAGTGCACACCAGCGACGACCAGAATGCCTTCACCAGAAATGGGGAACTGTACATCCTTCCCACTCTCATGAGCGACAATCAAGGCAGCAAGGATAAGATATTCGACGGTGGCGAATACACTGTCAATAATTGCTACTTCCAAGACACCAACGAGGTAATTCTTCCCCTCCTGCTGTTTGTTTAAGCTAACGCCACATCTAGACCGCTTGTTCAGTTAAATCGGACCGTTCTTCGGGCACAGTCCTGCCACCCGTTCTTTCTGCTCGTCTCATGACAAAGAGTAAAGCGACGATCACAGGTAAGAGCCCTCCTCCTTACGAGATACGCTCTATGGCTAGCCGATTGCCATTTTATCTCGGCGGGTCATGAATTCTGGCAGGAGTTCATTTGGTCCCTCGGTGGGTTTCGAACGCATCAGGAACTGCCGCCATGCGTCTTCAAAATCTACCAGTCTACCCAGAGCAAGACGACTGTCTTTTCGGACACAGGTAGACGGTGACGAGTTTACTCTGTGGCTGCCCCCATTGTCTTTCAGTGTATTTGAGGATTAGGTAACCTGGTGCTAAAAAGGATGGGGTATAGAGTTTCCAGTTTGGTGACTCTATCTGTTCATGATTGTTGCGTGGCGCTTGAAGCGCTTCAGACCTCATTCGGCTTTGGTTTCTCTGTTTGAGCTSTCGTCCGTCGCTTTCGCCTTGACGCCTCCCTCCGTTTTCTTCCCCGTCCATCTCTTCTCTTTTCTTGTTTCTTCTGTGTACTTGGTTTCCTTTGTTCTGTTCCTCTCATTTTGCATCACGTGTCTGACACCCTTGCTTGTAGGTGGAAAAGTTGAGTTCACAGCCAAACTCCCAAGAGGCGACTGGCTCTGGCCGGCCGTATGGATGATGCCTCAGGAAGATAAGTACGGAGCGTGGCCTATGAGCGGCGAAATCGATGTACGTCGTCTCTTCCATTTATTGCTTTCTTACTCACTCGTGAATCCAGATCCTCGAAGCCCGCGGCAACCAACCCTCCTACTCTGCCCAAGGATCCAACTTCATTCGCTCGTCCCTCAACTACGGCCCCATGGAGGGCTTGGTGACGAAGATCTTTGGGTGGTGGCAGATGAAGAGGGGCGGGTATACCGAAGGTAACTCCTAGTCCTATCTTTTCCATTTGTCTACTTAATCGCTCACAGCATTCCACACGTACACCCTCGAATGGGCGCCGACATTCATGCGCTTCTACATCGACACTCGCCTCCACTCCACCCTCACACTCTCCGTCGACGACAACAAGCACTCTTTCTTCAATCGCGGCAACTACCCCGTCACAGCGACCAATATCTCAACAGGCGCGAGTGGGGAGAAAGTTGTCGTGCCGAACCCCTGGGATGGCAGAGGCGGCAGTGCTCCTTTTGATCAACGTAACTCCTTGACTTTTTTTTTGTTCTCAACACTAATACTGCGAATAGCGTTCTACCTGATCATATCCCTCGCAGTAGGCGGCACATCAGGATGGTTCCCAGACAACGTCGGTGACAAACCATGGGTCGATACCTCGTACAACTCTGCCATGAGGACCTTTGCGGAGAAGCAGGATGAGTGGGCAGGGACGTGGCCACAAAGTGAAGAAGATAGAGCATTCAGGCTGGGCAGGGTCAGGATGTGGGGCTTGGTGGTTGTTGAACGAACAATTTTTTCTTAGACTTGGGTTGCCGTCTCTACAATGTTTCTGTTTCCTATGTGCTCTGTTATTTACAATGTTGCTGTTGTCACCCTGTCGAACTCTCGAGCTCATATACTTAGACTTATTTTATTGTAGTTGCTTTACCCATCCAATACACGAAGGAAACGCGTGTTCTTTGCCATCCTCGTTTTTTCCAACGCCTCGCGTGAGCTCATCTCTTTTTCATTTACCCCCTGTGCAGTATGTATCCTCTGCCGTGAACGCCACGCGGAAAACACATGGCAATCGGGGGTTTCGGGGTCCCGCACNGTCGGGAGTCGGGACTCGGTGGTAGTTGCAATGACAATTAAAAAATGGTAGACTCGCAAGCCAGTCGGTACGGTGAGCCGACTCTTTATACTACTCACTGGTGGTATCGGGAGAGGTTCTGTTCGGGGATATGATACGGGGGTAACAAAATGATGATCAAGGCGGAGTGTGAAAAGAGTCGTCACCGTACCGACTGGTATATTAGGGACATTCAGAGTAGCGGCTACGAAAATGAATACGACGTATTTCGAGCGTATCTGTATTCGTAGCCATCATTCGGATGGCTGGCCGAAGCACCAAACAAGACCCGAGTTTGAGTGGGCCGCAAGGCCCGAAGTCACGCAACCAATTTTAATAACTAAAATTTG
>LBLO01000761.1:0-16666 GCA_004354395.1 Chondrostereum purpureum | reverse complement strand
TGGACCGCTCAGGAGCTGGAAAGCATGCCCTACCTGACAGCCGTCGTGAAGGTATGCGTTATTCTTTCAATCAAATATCAGTCATAGGTCTTATCTGGTCCCTTGAACGCAGGAGGGACTCAGATTCCATCCCGTCGTTCCTAACTTGACAAGATATGCCATGGCTGATGATGTCATCCCACTCTCACATCCTATCCAATTAACCAACGGTAAAACAGTGTCTCAGATACCCGTTCAGAAGGGACAAACGGTCATTGTGTCGATCGCCAGTTACAACAGGCAAGAGTACCCTTTGTACTTCTCCAATAACAATCTAACATTGAGCAGAGATCCGGATATCTTTGGAGAAGACGCGCACACTTTTAATCCTGACAGATGGCTCATCGACAAAAAGACTAATTCTGCGACGGCGGGAGTTTATGGAAATATGTAAGGCGCCCATGACCCTGTCTCCATTGTCGAGACTGAACCATGTATCATTCATCAGGATAACTTTCTCTTCCGGAACACGTTCATGCATTGGCTGGCGATTCGCGCAAGTTTCATTCATCGTCGACGATCTAGTTAAGTGAGGCTAATTCGGCCGTGCTTTAGTGTTCTTGAACTGCATATCCTTATGGTTGAGGTCCTTTCTGCCTTTGAGGTCTCAATGACTCCAGAAGCTGCGAAGATCAGGAGAGAGAATGCCGGCATCATGACCCCAACCGTGGAAGGGCAGAAGGCGAAGGGGGCACAACTCCCGTTGTTGATAAAGATGGCCTCCACAGATGACATCTAGGGAGTTCAGTAGCTCAGTGATATCGGTCGGACTATACTTTATAATTTGCTTTGAATACTTGGAAACCTTTCTCCTGTCATTTCTTGCACCATTTGGACTTATCATAGCGCTCCTTGTCAATTTATGTAAATGCATGTCAATGAATCTGAAGCAACACACCAAGGGGCTACCATGGGAGACGATATCGACTGAATCACGCACACGACTTTTGGGTTATCTTTCAAAGTAATGGATGGCTCTAACGGACCTTCCTTGTTCCCCGTTATTTAAAAGTATTGTATACACTATGTATATCTAGCCAGTGAATGTCCAACTTTTATCTCCATCAATATACCTAGACCTAAGAAATTGTACGATAATATACACGGATCACAACATCATACCGCATAAAAGTATAGCAAAAAAACATGAACAATATCATCCCGAAGACAGGGACAAGAACTTTCCTTTTCCTCGTCGAAACGTGCGCCTGTACCTTTTCGTCTCCACTTGACCTTCCGGACTCCACTTCTGCTCGAGGACAGCGATAGCAGTAGGTTGGTTGGACACGACTTCGTAATAGCCTTTCGAACGTGCACTCTCGCTTTGTGTCTCCAATGCAAGGACGTTCAGCGTTGGAGAGTACTTGAATATCTGGACGGCTACGTCAACGGACTTGGATGGCGCATTGGCCAAAGTATGAGCTTCTCGAAAGACGAGAGAAAGTCTCTTGATCTTGTTTTTGGGCAAAGAGATGATTGATAATAGTTCGTCGAAATCCTGTGGATAGGTGAGGTGGCTAATATCTTTGGTTCGCCGTAGAGCGAAGAAGGAACGTACCAAATTCCAATAATCGAACCCGACCTGAAGAGCCTCCAATTTATCAAAGGATTCACAGGTATAGGAAACCACGTCGCGGAGAGCGCCCAAGTTCTCCACTGTCAATGCCAATTCGCGTAGATTCGGGAAAGACCTTGCGTACAGCTGCAGAAAATTCAACAGCATCCTGGCTGTCGTCATTTCCGNTCCTTAGGCGCTTAATGACGACTCTTTCCATATTGTCATTCGGAGGCAGCTCGAGTAAGAATGAATTTACACCATCGACCTCTTTCAGATTGGGTAGAGCCCCCATGGGCAATCGGACGCTGATTTTGAATGGAAAGCGAAGGGTGACGAGTGAAGGATGGGATTCAAAGAAGTGAGTAGCGGGAGACTTCCACATGTCAAGCCGCTGGTTGCTAGACATGTCCCCAAGACGGAGGATTTGGAGATTAGGCCAGCGACAAGAAAAGAAGCGCTTGAGGTCGATGGGTAGTGAAGTCGAAGAGGGCTTAGGTACTCGCTGTTTACGATCCATGGATAGCTCCCGGAGGTTTTGACACTGCTCGAGGAAATCCCACCACGAGTCGGGGTAAAGAATGTCTGCAAAGTTTATATCGATGCTGACTAGTTGTATGTGGGAATAAAACTGCCAAGGTATATCTCGTTAGCTCACAGGACCAGCTGAAGAGACCATTCTCACCTGTGACATGCCAGTGGGAAAGTATTCACGTTCTCCRATATGCCATTGGACATGTTKAAATCTCGGACTAATGCAGATAAGCCGCGAAGATCACTATCAAAGCGTAGATCATTACTGCGACTCACGCTTCTGAAAGCACCTCCCACACTTGGTCCGGGCATCCCACATCCTCCTGACGCCAGATAAACCGCTTTAAATTTGGTAACTGCTCGAGCAGCACCTCGAAGTCGGTCTTCGCATTGTTGGCAGTCACTCTGCCTTCAAGCGGATCAGGGAGGAAACGCAACTGTGGAAGGACTACCAAGCTTGTCACAGCTGTCGGAATCTCCGGATGTCTCAACAGAAAAGCAGATAGATTTCGGCAATCCAACCCTCCACGAATGTGCAGAATAGTGTACAAGTGTCTAGTCAAGATTTCATACATATGACGGCACTAAAAGCTCGAGTTTTTGTCAGCTTGTGAGGGAGATCTGCCGTGCAATGCGACTTACTGTTAGAGCCAAATTAAATAAGTCAGTATGAGTCCCGTGTGCTGCTTCACTCAGAATATTGGTAGCAATAATCACAAATACATCGTCCGGTAAGTCTGGGGTTTGCTGATCGACAACAGTTTTCTTTCGCGGCTTCAAGGTTACGAGTCGTTTAGTCCAGGAAGCAAGAGAAGAGGAGCTCATTTTGTCGGTCAGTACTTAACGCAAGGGTGTCATGGTCGTACAAGTTAGAATGTGTGGTAAGTGATGGCCGTCTGCTTTGAAACAAATGTTGGACGTCGGAAGGTACAATAAGTGCGACCCCGAGCGTCCATGTATCAAGTTCTGTGGTCACCGCTGATGACTCATGAGCAAATCCTCCTCTTCTCCTTAACTTCAATCACCACCTTCATCTCTCCAAACTATGTTTCATCCACCAGTAAAGGACCTATGTCGTACTATGGAATGTATCTCACCTTTTAGGCTGACTGAAATTTTTAATAACGCGAGTAAAAATCAATATAGTTGAAGACGTTGCATTAATACTCCTATAGGCGCGTTGAGATTGATTCAAAACTGGCTGTTTCTGGTGTATTGGTTTGCATCAAAATCGAACAACTTTCATCCTCTTTTTGCGTTGGGTACAGCGTCCAGTTTACACAAATTGACGGTCACCGTATGGGTGGCATCAACAATTGCCCGGTAGAGGATATGCCTGGCAGGGAGACAGAGAAAGCGGAGGTGCTGAAGAGGTCTCCCAGCATCTTTCATTCTGACTTTCCTAACGTGCCCAAGTCAACCTCAGACTAGGGCTCGTTGTCTCTCGTGTCCTTGCAAACACTCGCAACTCGGCACTCATTTCTTACCATCCTCTCAGTTGTCATTTATGCAGCTTTGTTATCTACATGTTTGTCATTTATTCGGGTGTCTTGGTTTCTCGACGCAGAAAAATCACACTTCTACCCCTTCCCCAACTCGAGGTTCCCTCAAAAACGGACCNATAATTCGTGCCAATGGACATCTGCTACTCCGCGCTTCTCTCTTTCCGCCTCAATTCAGCCGCTGGACACTCGTCTCCCACCAGCAAGGAGCAACATAAGGACGATGAGGTCAGGAGAGATAAGCTGCGCCACAGAGATTGGGCAGTGGCAGAATCCGGAAGTTCAAGATTGACGTCCTTCCTGCGGATTGAGCCAGTACAAGTAAAAGCCAGTGCACGAATCATACGACTTGTCAAAGTCACCGAGTGCACCTCGAAGTCAGGGTAAACCTCAGAGGAGAGAGGTGGCCCTCCGTGGAGTCTCCCATGATAAGCAGAACTGTGCTTACAGATTTTCTGAAGCGACGAAGGGGAGAATACTTGCCAAGTGAGCTTGGAGTGGTACCGAGGGCATTCGCAGGCGTTTATAAAGCGAGCAAACTTGCAGTTTAACTCATCACAACCACCAATACAATCCAACCCAACAAAGCAACAGACCCTCTTCGTTGAACGCCATGGCTTGCTGCACTTTTCACCCGGTCAAAGAGACTTTCTGTCTCGGACGACGACAAGACGGTTACCGGAATCAGTGGGCCCCTTTGTCCTCTATGTATGCCGTTGGCTGAGCGTTTTTACTTTTGCAGACATTGATGGTGATGAAGATGAGGATGACGGCTACAAGTGTGATGCCTGTGGCAATGTGTACAAAAGCCAGTTCGTATTCCCGTTCCCGTGCGATGTGGTCCTTACTGAGACGCACCCCTTATTAGGAGCGCCTTTGACGCGCACAAATGGAAGGTTCACGGATAACAAGCCGATTTTGTAATACGTCCTCGGTGACTTGAGGACTATTGTAGCTGCAGAACTGAGTTTTGATGCGTGATCGTGGTATGAACCGAATTAGTACACATTTTTTAAGAAAGGGAACAAATGAATGGCATGCTACACGAAGAGCAAGATAAAGAACACAGAAGATAGGTAGCCGGAGGAGAAGAAGCGTGAGATAATAAGTAAGACCATCTAGAAGACACGACCGGCCGAGTTGAAGTCAAAGTCAAGGATGGCTGGGCCTCCGAGGACGGTGGCAGAGGTGAGGTCTGCAGCATCKGCGGCGGCGTCAACGACRAGGGTGTAGACGGTGCCCCTGAGGTCGGCAGGGATAGTGGCAGCACCAGAATCGGAGAGAGCGACAGGGATCTGGGAGAGACCGCTGTAAAAGACAGCAGTCTTTCCGGCGAGGGAAGCACCAGAGTCGGAGGTGAAGGTGACCTGGTCTCCGGGCTTGGCTGTTGCGGGAGAGAAGGTAAGGACGGGATAGGCCTGGACGGGCAAGGCGGGGTTTGTGTCTGGGCAGGAGGTGATGAAGGCAGCTGCGAGCGAGTACACGCTGTTCAGGTCGAGGGGGACATCGAGCGCGCCGCTCCAGCCAGAGCCACGGCCGACTGCGCTGCTGACCCAGGCCGCGTGACGAGCCTCGGTGGAGAGCACGACGGCGGCGGCGGTGAGGTAGGCGGGCGAGGTGATCAGCTGGGCTGCTCCAGCGTACGCAGACACGCCAACGCCCTCCAATACGCCGCTCAATGCGGCAAATGACACGGGGTCAGTGTACGGGCTGCAAAGGAGGTTAGGAAATGAGAAAAAGGGTTAGGAGGAAACATACAAGCTGTAGGTGCAAGGCTTGGTGGCGTCTGCTCCCAAAGCACTGGCGAGGAAATCGACATGGGCCTGCTCGTGGGCCCCGATCTGSACGAAACGCGCACGGACCCACTSAGGGAAGCCGGCGTTGGCGAAATCGGCCTCGCTGAACTGCTCTAGTGCGCCGTGGTAGAACGCGTTCTCGAGATGCTCCAGTGTCAGCGCATAGTTGAGCACCGTGCTGTCAGTCACTTCGCCTGCCTGGCGGGGAAGCGGGTGGGCAGCGACGAGGGACAGAGAGACAAGGGCGGCGAGAGTGCAGAAGGACTTCATGGCGGGGAGGATCAATGTCTCTCTCAATCCAAACTCTCCCACTCTCTTATACTCCCACTCTCTCGGCCTTCTCGGCTCGTCCGCGCAATGTATTTCAAAAGTGGCCTCCATCGAACTATCGGTCTTCCCGGAGACAGCTCGAATATCAATTCCTGACACCTCCGCTCTTCTTACTCCTCGAGACCACCGCCGCGGCTCACCCTGGCCCGAAATCAGTCATTATTCAAGTACCCTACCAATAAATACGCCTCACCATACATCATCTCGCCCGACCMSMTCGTCATTCCGTAAGCTTGATATATCTCCTCTTACTTGGTGATAAGTTGACATGGAATCTTGTAGTACACCCGATTCCAACCTTTTCAATGGTCTTGGACGATCCTCGAGCGGTGACGCTACTGACCTCGNCGTTGCCACTGTGACCTCTGGACAGCGTTATCGTATCCGTCTAATCAACATGGCCTGCGACCCCAACTATACTTCTCGATCGACAATCACACTATGTCTATCATTGCTGTGGACGGTGTTAATCACGAAGCCCTTGAAGTTGACTCCATCCAGATCTTTGCCGGTCAACGTTATGATTTCGTCCTCACTGCAGATCAAGACGTCGGGAACTACTGTACGTTTGCTTCACTTACATCTTCCTATGCTTCTCTAAGGCTCGGTAACAGGGATCCGCTTCAACCCCTCCGTTGGTGACCAGGACTTCGACGGTGGAATCAATTCTGGTATCCTCCGCTACGACGGTGCTGATGAGGTCGAGCCCACCACTGAATTTGTGGACGCGACCAATGCTCTCTCGGAAGCCAACCTTGTTCCCCTCGTTTCGACCACTCTTGTATGTATTGCTTCACCCCTAATCCCTGGATATGCTGACCTATACTCTTCTTCTTCAGCCTGGCACAGCTGTTGCCGGTGGTGTCGATGTTGCAATCAACCTCGACATGGCTTTCGTAAGGATCCGTTTTCTGCTGTCTCCTGCCAATCCACTGATCTTTGCGCCCTTAGAGTGGCGCCGGTTTCACCATCAATGACGCTACCTGGACTTCGCCCAGCGTCCCTGTTCTTCTCCAGATTCTTAGTGGTACCGAGACTGCTGACAGCCTGTTGCCCTCCGACTCTCTGTACTCGATTGCTGCGGGTGCTACTGTTGAAATCTCCATGCCTGGAGGAGTCGCTGGAGGATCGCATCCTTTCCATTTGCATGGCCACACTTTCTACGTTGTTCGCAGCGCCGGAAGTGAGACCTACAACTATGATAACCCGGTATGTTGACCACAACATCTAGCTCCTAACTTGTCTTTCTTATATCGCTTTACAGCCTGTTCGTGACGTTGTTGCTATCGGTGCAGACGGTGACAATGTTACTATCCGTTTCACCGCTGACAATGCTGGCCCCTGGTTCTTGCATTGGTAAGTCTGCTGCTTCACTTCGCGCTGTGTATTTACATACCTAACGTGCTACTTGTTTAGCCACATTGACTGGCATTTGGAGCTCGGTCTTGCTATCGCTTTCTCTGAGGCCACCGATGAGTGGAACTCGACCATCACTCCTTCCACTGCTTGGGATGATCTCTGCCCGACTTACGACGCCACCCTCAACCGCCGCACATTGCTCTAGATATATATATACAATCGTTACTCCGCAGACTTTTTTKGTTATTACTCATTACATTTTGATCCATTCTTTCTGCAATCCCTCCCTATCCATGCCTTTAAAANCTGTCGGTAGATTTACTACCTATGTTACATGGAGTTCATTGTGTAAAATAGTATACTTCTTGCCTAATGTCACTGTCCTATATTCAACTTTTCTTTCGTGTGGGAGGTCCGAAGAAGAAATTGGTTTGGTAAACAACTCTTGTATAACGTCTACAATGTCTATCTTGGGAGTCTGAATAGTTAGGACCAATCAACACCAAGTTGTGAATCAGGTACCCAAGGAACAGTGCAGTATTTAAGGGCGAGATACATTCCGCATAGTCAACGGTAGAAATACCCAAGGCTTGCTGGAGACTGAGAGTTGAGAACTGAGCTGACATCACTTCCTTCGGAGCTTTCCTGAGCATTTTAGATCTACCCAACGGTGGCCGTCGATCATGCTTACCAGCCACGGAGATATGACATTCAACTTCACATACTTATCATGGAATGGTTGTTGATTTGAGGCTCTACGCAATAACATGAGAGTGCAGAAGCCTKGRCCCGTKGRAYMAKATMAMAGGAAWAAAAATACNRCYAGACAWACGAAGGAARGGGWWGGAAGGGGTTATGTAGACTAATACCTGCGCTCGTAGTCTTTTCCACCGCGGCCACCAGCACTTCCTCTTTCTCCTCCACTRTCCCGAGCACTCCTGTCATAGCTGCCTCGGTCAGTGTCCCTGTCGCGGTCACGACGTTCGTAATTTCTATCGCCTCGGTCACCTCTGTCGTAGTCTCTATCCCTGTCACGACGTTCGTAGTCGCGGTCACCCCGATCGCGACCACCACCTCCGCCTCCACGGCCCCCACCACGGGAGTAGCGGGAGTCGTACGAGCGAGGCTCATACGGGCGGTCAACTATAACGAAGACCATTAGGACATGATAAAATGTTATGAGCAGTAAGACTTACAGTCTCCTCTTTTGGGAGGACCGTGGTACCTTCCTGGAGTTGGTGTCCTAGCACGTCCTCTCTTGGCCTAGGAAGAGAAAGCATAAGAAAATGATACCTACCAATGGTAGACGGATTACCTTTTCGATCTTCATGACCCTGCCCATGAACTCTATGGCGTTCAAGGCGGTGATGGCAGCGTCGGCTTCCTCACTGGTCTCCATTGTGACGAACCCAAAGCCACGGCTCTCACGAGAGTGAGGCTCAAACATGACAGCAGCTTTTTGGACCTAGACGAAGATTATGAGATATTGATACAGCATCCGGCGAAGGCAACTAACTCGTCCTATTTTTGAGAAGGCTTCTTCTAAATCTCTTGATTCCACCTTACGGGAAAGTCCAGAAACGTGAAGGTTGTTCCCAGGATTATCACCCCCGTCGTCTCTGTTGTCTCTGTTAGAGAGAATATTAACTAGATGAAGAGATTCTACAGTAGAATTAAGTACCTTGGCCTACGTTCGCGCGGGCTGCGACTGCGGTGATCCCTCCTTGCTGGGCCATTCCACCCAGGCTCATCCGTGTTCATGGCAGAATGAGGAGGGGCATCGTGAGGAATACTGAGGCCATCGGTAGCTGAGAGGAATAATAATGTTTCGGTTAGGGTTGTTCACGGTGATTGTAGACGGACAGCGACGAGAGACGGGGTGATAAATTCGACCAAAAACGCGGGAAAATGGCAAGGCACGGGCCCTGATTCCATGAAGAATATGCAGAATGTAGATAGCATTTTATTTGCATTCGGAGCGAGTAACTGAACTTTTTGGAGAATAGAATAATGCCGCATCTTTGTCTTTGTTCAAAAGAGACGCGAAAGCCGGGGGAAAGTCGGTACTGATGTCAAATGCGTACCGGCGTCCATATCTGTGGTGTCTGGATAAGTTGATAAAGGTTCTTTAGAAAAGCGGAGGTGGTGGTAACCGGAAGAAAGACTTGGGATCATGTAAGCTGTCACAGCCTTCGGATCGGGTGGCGTCCGCCGCTTCACTTGCTCATGCTCGCCCCNGCTGTTCTTGCTCGAGTTCTGTTTCCTCGGTTGCGATTTGAGGTCCATGGAGTGGTCCGTCGAGCGAATATGGGCAGATTGCTACTATATAAGGAGCTACCAAACAAGTACAAAGCGAAAAAAGAGAGAAGTTCTTCAATTCTCTCTTCTCCCCGCTCTCTCTGCCGTCAGAACCTCCCCCTCCCGCCCTCTYTCCCCTCCTCCACCCTCCAAGACGTCTCTCCCAACGTCTCGGACCACCTCTCTTGCGGCACAACACCTTCTCTAACGGCAACTCGCTCTTGTCCTGTCTAGACGCGTTTGGATCAGCCGACACACACCAAGTCCGTTCCTCCACGCCAGAGCCAGTCTTGCTATCGGAACGGTCAGTATCACTCATCAGAGGTAATGCAAAAGCTGCTTACCGCCGTCCTCCTCTCTCTCTGGTAAGTAAGTACATTCGTTATTGGTGGTCTATTTCAGCGGCCATCATTACGATAACGCGTTCCCCGGGCGTCAAAGTATCAAGTTGAGGTTCCTGCATCGAAGATATCAGTAAGTGTGTTATGACTATTGCAAAAGAATAGATGCATACTCACCATTTTCGTAAAGAAACCTGGTGCTCGAATACCATCTCGAAAAGACGCAGACACCAGCCTCGTTTTCCATCCTCCCGTTCCAAGTCCGCGACTCCTTGATCGACATCCAGTCCCTCACCTCCTTCGTAGGCAAGGATATGAGTTCTTTAGGGCATTGAGAAGCGGTTAACGCGTTCGCCGGATGGTGGAATTTCAAGTCGAAGATTTCCTGCATGCAAAAGGGAATCAGTCAGTCCATTAACGCCCCGAATGAACAGAGGCGTACTGACCTGAATAACTGCACCGACACGTTTCCCCGGACGTCTGAGTATCAAGTCGAAGAAATGGGCTGCGCAGGAGGTGAGCAAAGGCGCGGATACTCACCCCACTTGCAAATACTTCCGTCAGCGTGTTCACCGGACGCCCAAATATCGACTCGACAAATATTCCTACACACAAGAGGTTAGTAGCGAGCGAACGAGTATAGACCAACATGTGTGAATCTAACCCGCACCTAGACGCGTTTCCCGGACGCTCGTATATCAATTTTCGAAAAACCTGCTCTTGATAATAACATCCCGACTCCGTAGTCTTCGTCGTAGCTTCTTGTGTCGTAGGGAATGGTATTGGGACACGTCTAGTGAGGAGAAACAACAAGTGTTCGCACGAACGAGCACAAGGTGAGATATCCAAACACGCATTCTCATCTCTCCATTGTAGGTTCGCCACGAATTCGGGAAGGGAAGACTTGGGTAGGGAATCAGCAACGACAACGCAAGCACACAAACGAACCATACTTACAACAAGTTATCCCCCGCCTCTACACGTTTCCCGGACGTCCGAATCTCAAGCCCAACCTGTGTCGTAGCGCCGTTCTCCGGATCGCGAAATATGGAGTCGAATCGAAATTATGTTGAAGGGTATTGAATCTGTGCATTGGAGGATAGTCGGCGCGGGATACAGTGGGTGTGCATTGTTGAGCCCGCCGTTCACGGTGAAGATGGTCGGTATGTCAGACGTCTACGCAATGCTAGACGTTAGTCGGGGACAATGCATCAAAGGTAGAAATTCCACATACCTCGATTCATTAGTGATCGTTTAGGAACTGGGGGATGGCTCTTTCGGGTGCTCAAAGGATAGTCGTATTCGATTAGACGCCCGCCGTATTGATGATATGAGGTGGGAGAAGAGGAGGACAATGTAAATGAGTTTGGCGCCTAAGCAAATACCATGCGAATTAGCGTGATTTCGAGTGGAAATTGAACATGAAAAGCAATACTTACATAGTTCCCAATGTTCTCCAGTAGTCCTCCGAGGTGTTGGTAGTCGTAAAGCCTGTCGTCAATGTGTTAGGTGGAAGTCGAAAGCAGGATGGAAATCTGATGACTCACACACTTCGGGCCATCTGTGATAACGATGTGGCGTCGCGCATCTTGTCCTCGACACCGATCCCTCTCAGATGGGGAGGCTTTCACTCTACGATACATGCAGAGACAAGCAARTAATAGAGGAATCGAGGTCGGGTCGCAGAGTGGCAGCATAACAGCAGGGGGAGTCTTGAACAGATTACCTCGCACACACCCAGTACTTAACGCCTACACTCTACAGCTTCCGTTTCAAGCTCCGCATTGTGAAAAAAGGTATTTGCACTTACCGTGAGCCCGGCTATGCAAAGCCGCAGTTGATTTCTGCCGAAATGAAGCTAAATATGTATGTGGCACTACTAAATATCAGCAATCCTGCACTAATACGTACTGATCTCTGGGCCCAAAAATCATACGACATCTTCCTATAGCCGAGTAGTCTAATTTCGTTTGCCAATATGTCCCGTTGAGCTGTGGAATCAATAATATTGTAAGTAGTAAGTAAAGTAAAGTAAAATAGGAAAGACTGCTGAATACCCTGTCGGGGGCACTGNAGCATTCTTTCCTGTGTTACTTTACTTGGAATTATTGCTATTATGTATTACTYACCYWCTMTTTCTCCCGTAACACCCCCGGGAGATCCACATCTGTGGCAACCCGGGGCATGAGGTGCCTGCTCTAATTGAGCCGAGGGAACCAAGGCACAGGCGCCGGGACTCGGGAGCNTTCCCATTGCTTCGTCTAGGNTCTATCATACTCACTGTTAGGCTCGCGGCCCTCAAGAGTGCTCCCGAGCTAAGATCAAAGATAAGTAAAGATGATGTTGATAGAAATATACTTTGTTTGACTATCCTATAGGTACAGTTTTCTTATAGATACATCTATTATACTTACTCTACTTGTTGTAATTTTTTAGAGATTTTAGAAAAGGAGGGAGAGCTGCGAGAGGTGTCTTGACGCTGTCGCAGGTGATGTTGATGGCAATCTGAGGTAAGTCAAAGTCAGCACTCTGCTCCGAACGTCTTTGATCCCGACCACCACAATGACTGGAGATGTGTCGACGACACACTCTTGGTAGATCCAACACTCTCAGTTCAAGTTCTTTGTCGCAAAACCCTTGGTCGGCTGTCTTTGTCCTTAAAGATGATCAGGTACATTCCTGTTCACAACAATCTCTGGTTCTCGCGATCTCTGACTCTGCATTAGCCATCTCTTCAATGAAGAAAGTGCGAGATTACATTTGGAATCACCGGTCTCAAGTGGTTGAACTACCTGCCGGATCAGCGTAGTATTCCTTCCGACTATCTTATTCTAGGTACACCTTTCCTCGTTACGTTCCTACATCTTATATCTGACTCTACTTGTCTACACCTCAGACTTTCCTCATTACGTTTCTATACCTTATATCTTACTATGCTCATCTACCGCAACCACCCACTTGATAGTTATCTTCAATGTAAATGTCTTTCCCATTAAAGTGTATAGATCCTAATGTATGTTGACCTTCTAGCTCTTTCTCTTCGATGGGGGCAATGTATTCTATTCAATATACACTAGTACTATCTATTCTATGGATCCCCTAAGTGTTGTGAATTGAGATAGAGAGTGGATCAGAAAAGAGGTAAGAATCTGTATAGTGTGAATCTTGCACTTCAGTGTTACGTGTGGTTGTAGACCTTCGCAGGGTTATTTACGGCTCAAAGATGGTCATACCGACCACATCCGATAGACGATAGGCCCAAAAGTATGATAGGAAAAGAGGTGAGCTTGATTCTCTCAAAAGCGCCACATCGATTCACTTCAGCTATTCTATTGTATTTAGGGCAACATACCTATGGGGGAATGGTTGTCCCATGGTACTATACCTGTTCTCAATGTATTCTACCAAGCTGACGGCCTCTATCTCTCTCGTTATGCTACGTTTGAGGAGCCTTCCCTGGAATGCTCCTCCTTTCATTTCCCGGAAAGAGATGAGCCTGGCGTGCGGGATTCGGGTGTATTACTAAGAGAAGCGTCGGGTAATTTGAGCTGGGCTCACCGGCGAAGCGTTATCCCCACGGTTCTGTGTATAAAGGTGGAGGGGGATTGGTGTATTTGCAGTATCTCCTCTTTCCTTCCCTTTCTACGCATTCCCCTCTCTTCTGTCTGTCTATTCCCTATCGATTTCTATCTTCTCACGTGACATGAACATTCCCCTCAGATTTTCGGCGTCGTTTTTGTAGTGCTTACGATCCAGCTATGGTTCCTAGGACACCTATTATCCCTTTCACGCCATTTCCTCACGCCGAGGTTAGTTTTCCAGTAAAATGTTAGAATTGTATTCATATTTACTGACTACTATTCTGATCCCTTCCTATCTACCTATCCTAGATCACATTCTATCGAGGAAACACGATATTGCTGGTGCCACATCACGAGCATGGACCCAGGTCGGCTGTGTTCGCACTTCATTCTGCCACCACCACCACCACTACAAGTAAGTACTGGCTATCTTTTACTATACGCCTTGCATCCTAACGTTCCATTCCATCTAGAATCTACTATAGGTTAGTACTTTGTTTCCAAGGCCAAGCTATCGAGTACTGACATTTGGAAATCTAATAGGCTTGCACCGATTCTCACGACAACTACTCCAGACGCTCGCAACCAGTAAGTAAACAAAGTACTAGGTCTCGAATTCAATTAACGTACCTCTTCTTTACAGATATCGAGTTCTGGCACACACGACAGCACTGAAATGGGAGGTCGGGTCGGTGGGATATCAGGTGCGTACATTAATGTCTTGGCTTTGTTCTACGTTGCTAATCTACACACCTACATTGTATCAAGCTCACCTCCTTGCGCCGTCAACATGCCAGACGTTGGCGCGCATTCATTCCCCCTTGAATCTAATACCAGTTCTCCCCAAATCTGTAGGCAACGCTGCCACGTTCGTTACTACTGCGAATGTCTCTCTCCGCACCACTCTATGAGAAGATTACCATTATAGGTCAGTTATTTGTTCTAAATACGCACCATTAGTACTGACCCGAAGATTAGGCCAATAGCCAAACTCACGACGACGACGACAGACACTCGTATTCGGTAAGTAAATTCGATACTAAGTCTCTCTGTGGCCTAATGTACCTCTATCCTCTTTATAGGTCTCATGAACGAGACCACGACACTCGACTGGGAGGTAGTAGGACCATAGCGCCGGGAACATCCAGTGGGACAGTGAAATAGGTAAACCATACTTACACCTCCACCATTAGGTTGCAATTAGACTTACACACTCGGTCTCGCAACGACGATGACACGAAGCACAGTAAGTATCTACTTGGAATACTACGTCTCTACTTACACTTATGTAGTCGTATGACTTTTACAGCTCGAACGTTCTCTTGCACTAGAGAAGTCTAGAATTGTTTGGAAAGACAATGGAGGATGTATGTATGTGTGATCGGGTCTCTCCGAGGTATTGGTACTCACGCATCCCCACTAGCGACTACCCTAGCAGACTACACGTCCCAAACGCCCATAGTAGGCTTCATAAGTGCCTTATGCAGACGAACGGATGGTGCTGATGTACTACCAGTTTCGTGTTGCAATGGCACCACTACAAACTAAGTAAGGGTACCATTCCCTGACGTGGCACCTCGCTAGCAAACTGATCGACGGACGCGAGCGTGTCACTTACCCTCCATGCCACAACGGTATGTTCAAATGTGCCGTGGTACTGATCGCATATCTAATAGTTTCGTTACACTAGCTATGCCCACTGACTTGAAGTCAACACTCAAGGCACACCAGCGCATCTACGATGCCTCAGAAACCCTCAACACACACAAACCCACTGACCGGCTGTTAGATAAGAAACCAAGTCCATATTTGAGCGTCCGGGAAACACGATGAGACCACAACAGAGATCATAACGAGAATGTACACTATGCCACTGAGACCGGCGTGGAATTGTCGAGGATCTATCTATCCTCCGCGCTGCTACCCTTGAGAAAAATGAGATGTGCCACCGATAGCGAGATGAGAGGATCCCTGGACATTGAGCTGGGATTGAACCGAGGCCGGTCATGGTACATTGCATGAACATCGCAGCGAGGCTCAGAAATTCCGAGTCCAGATTCAAGCGTCCGGGAAACAGGGTCAGGTCTATGTCCTTATAGTCTTCGAAACAGCATTAACGATGGTATTAGGCCTTCGCAATCTGCTAGTAAACCACTCCCTAACTGAATTTCTGCTCGAACTAACCTCGATAGAGTCGTTTGTAGCAAGCAGACAATGGGAGACATGATCCCTCACTTTAAATAGAACATGTATTAAATACTACTATGCAAAATACAATTCAAGTTACCCCCTCTCCTAGAGATCTCCCTATACAACTCGGACGACGCTGAGTTCGACTCCCTTCCTGAGCCAAGAGTTGTGTTCTCTTGACGATGCTGAGTTCGACTCCCTTCCCGATTTCGGGTGGGTATTGTTCATTCAGAGAGAATTATAATTGCTGTTGCGTTCAGCAACCTGAATGATAATCCCTTTATGCTTTTCTTGTAATGTACTGTAAGTAATAGTATTGCTGCGTGTATGGTAACTACATCTCCTTGTACATGTGCTGCATACATACTTTTCTCTTGAGGTGAAAGAGATGCACGTCGCGTCTGTATTGTAGTTGAACTTGTTGGGGGTTGGCTTATCGAGGGTACTTACAGCTTATATGTAAATTGTTCTTCAATGAAAATGGAATACAAGTCACCCCCCTTCATAGAGGTCTCTCCTAATAGACGACTCTGAGTTTGACTCCCTTCCCGATTTCGAGTCAATAACAGTTTACATTCACGTAGTTGCGTTCAGCAACCTGAATGATACCCCGTCTGCTTCTGTTGTTATAAGGAGTACTAGCGTAGACAACAACTTCTACTTTTACAGAGACGCGTTGTATACCATCCCGAACCGCTTGCGAATCCGGGTGGAAGGAGATTCGAGTTGGAGGCTATGGCATCTCCAGAACGTAGATTCAAAGCAAATAAATTCATTTTCATTAAACCTAACGAGTACATGACTTGTATTCTAGGCGCAACTAAATAAAAGAACCCCGACGACAGGGAAGTCGAAGCACCCGCGGGGTCCATGGAACGGAGCAACGACGAGAGAGGAGAGGGGAGCGTCGGCTTTGTGGATCCAATAGCTGGGCGTTGTATCGAGCTGGCATTGGTTGCCGTAGAACGAGACCTCAGGCGCGTGCTTGTCGTTGGCCAGCCCATCCCAAGTCCAAGGATGCTCCTTTTCTTGTGAATTTCAACGCCGGGGGAAGACGTCAGCGCGCCAGCTTCAAACGAGCTGCCCGAGTTGCGCTGCTGGGTCTTCTCCTTTGACTTTTTCTTGGGCTTCTTAACTGTGG
>LBLO01000760.1:0-16776 GCA_004354395.1 Chondrostereum purpureum | reverse complement strand
ATTTTTTTTTTTTTTTTTTTTTTCCACAAGCATGGGTAGAGGTGTGAAAAAAGTCCAAACTCCCCGGGGGAGGTATGACAGGCTGGTGAATTAGCCTCCTCGAATGCGGGATGGTACAAGAAATTCAATGAATGAATGAACCATCCCCAAGCATGGGGASGACACAAATTGACTGAAATAATGAGTGAATGCCCCCTCCCGAAGAAGAGAGGAGTTAGAACTAAATGACTGAGTATACGCCCCTCTCCCTATGTTTGGGGAGAGGTGCGAGGGTGAATTAACCTCCCCTAGCGCGGAGAGATGTGCGAAAATCGGATCAGTCTTTCCTTCCTCGAAAAGAGAGAGCTAAGCCCTGTATATATATATGCAAACCCCTGATGTTCTTTATATACTTTGTGTGGTGCTGCAAGCAGCCAAGAGGTCAATGACCTAGATTGTAGAGGAAACACTTGTTTATGGCATCGCGACTGAGATTAAGATCGCGAGGAAATAAGCCAGGAACCGGTTTAGGGATCAAGTGCCGTGAATGAAGTATGGTAAGAAGGAGATTGCCAGAGAAAATTCTAGGTGACTCGAGTATGGGAAATTCATGGAATACGAGATGGACGCGTTGAGCSAWGTYGAYGACGCGCATCGCCACCAAAAGTTCGTAAGGGCGGCGGTCCGAAAATTAAATGGAGAATGATTATGGTCAAAAACTATCGGTATATATGCGTCTTAATGTTATACCCCAACGATCAACTGAAGCAGAATTTTCTCTCTCATTTTGCGTTCTTCACCTCCCAATTTTGTACCTGGGTAGCAGGTATTTGGCGTCAATCACACAGATCTTTCCCCAAGCCATCCATCACCATGAGGTCAAAGCTCTCATGTGTTTTGCTGAACATGTAAATACTTAAGATGAAAGCGCACGGTGATGTACGAATGCATTTGTTTGACGTTCCCGTAAATTGCTGCTATCATTTGGCTGTCATATACAARTACTATATACAATTTTGTCGTTCCAATTTCCGTGATTCCGTGCGTCGAGTAAGTACAAGGGCGTAACCGTGCGTGCGTGATATAATCTAATGTATAAGAATAAATAAAAAACGTGCGGGGGTGCGTAAGGAAGAGCAGTGCGAGAGCTTTTGTGACGAGTGAGACTGGAGGATCAGTGTGCTTTTGGGGCCGTCGTCCGTCTTCGATGCCGCCTGTTGTGAAGTTCAGCAGACAAGGCATGCCGTTTCTCGGATAAAGCGCTGTGCATTCGTGAGAGTCTGAGTTTAGCAAAGGAGTCCTAAGCACCGGCACAATCAGAGGTTGTACTTGCAGAAAGGAGGAGAAACGAACCTGGAACTTGTTCGAAAGATCTCGGATTTTTAGACTGTGTTCCGCCAGCTTATGATGAAGGACCCCGAGCTTTGTGCGTCGTAAAGGGAGTCGAATTACATCATGCAGTCTTCGTAGTGTCCTAAGGTACAATCGGATTCAACATAGGACACTCGAAGGCAGATGGTGAGATACAAACCTGCGGAGAGAATGCAGTCTCGACTCATGCTTACATATCCAAGTCGAGCTGGGTCCAGAGCTTCTCTTCTCTTCGAAGGAAGTGACATTGTCGGCGAGGACGGATAGCGAAGCAAGCATTTCCGCACAGATATCTAAATGGGGACCAACATCTACGACCCGGCAGAGACTCTTCAGGTTCTGTGCAACAAACACCGTGAGTTATGAAGTACATAAGACAGACAGAATGCTCACAACTTGAACAGCGCGCATTTCACTCTGCGCAAGGTCCAAGGCATTGATGCTTTCTTCTAAAATGGCATCTTTGGGAATATTCTCGGTGACCAGCGGGGAGAACACCGACATAGGTGATAGAGGTGGGGGAGACGGTAATTCTTCCGGGGTAAGGCTTTTGAACATAGATAGCGGAGTAAGAGATGCAGGTGATTCGGCTACATCGTCGATAATAGGAGACGTCGGGAGTAGAAGGGGAGACGGGAGAAGGTCGATATTCTTAGTTGTAGGGCGAGGAGGGGAGTAGACCGATCATGCAGGGGTCAAAGTTGAAATGAGATAGGATGGATAATGGGTTGAACTCGTCGTTCAAAGAAGCTTTCTCGTCTATTTCTTCAATTTTGCCTTGCTCGACGTAGACATAGTCATTTCCATGCGGATTCTTGGTCCATCCGCCCACTATGTCATACGTATCAATCTGGAAAGGAGGGGGACGGTTCCCCGCAGAGTCAGAGGGGAGCATATTGGATAGTGCAGGAGGTGCGTCCGCATGTAAGGGTTGTTCCCCTGAGAATAAACCCAACGTATTCGTATGGTATGTGTGAACAGGTGCAGGAGGAGGTGTAAGGGGTCGGGATTGCGACAAAGACGAATCGAAGTTGACAAGGTTATCCATGCCTGCACTGGCACTGGATGGCGAGCCTAAGGGCTTGATCATGACGGTAGGGAAGCAAAAGCGGGACGAAACAAAAGAAAGTAATAACCCCTGGTGGGTTGATAAGGGAGGTTATCAAAATATAGCCTCGACCCGATAAATCCAGCGAAGTAAGAACTAAGATGGGGACCTTTGTCGTGAAGGGAGAACAAAGGAACAATATAGCGCTGGTGCCAGGTTAAGACACGGTAACCAACGCCGATAAATAAGCTATGAGCTGGCTGTCAATAAAGACATGATCTATGTTGTCTTTATTGTGAGTTTCCCGCGTTCGCCACACGTCAATGTGGGTCCAGATGTAGGGGGATGTTGGGGGCAGAAAACAAAGGAGCTGGGGGACCGCGGTATAGAGTAACATATGTCATGATACAATTAAATATGTAAGCTCATATGCCCCGGTCTATATTATAGCGCCACCTTCAGGATTCCACGTTGCAAGCTGATAACTGTTCACTGAAACGATACCCGTGTACCTTTCTGTTTAAAATGTCTATCTCAAGGTTGTCTCCAGCGATATTAGACAGGATTTTTGAGCATTTGGCGGCCATGCAGCCCGGAAAGAGACGGAAGGGATATACTTACGAGGAGGAATACGATTCTGACTACGAATCCTCAGACGACAGTGAAGAATCTGATTCAGAGGAGCCAATAGTCTACTCTCGCGGAGGAATGGATCCCATGGAAGAGTTGGCAGCTTTCGAATACAAACGTACACCTGGCGAAGACATATTCCTTCCTAAATTTCACCTACGTCCCCTCCTTCTGGTTTGCAAGGCCTGGTTACCTGTCGCAGAGGTGCATTTATATAGATCAATATCCGTTGGATCTGAATGCGGAGACCTCGAAGATGATCCCGTTTCTGGTGCCTTCAAGGCGGAGCAAGCCGCTATAGCTCTCAGCGGGAACACACGTCTGGCCGGACTGGTACACGAGCTTAGACTCGCAACAGCAGATGCCGGCATAGGGCAAGTTGAAGAGTCTATGACCCATGTCACTCTTATGACTTCGTGCAAGAACTTGACAAAGGTCACAATCGCCGGATTTTCTGGTAAAGTTTTGCCGAGCTTGAAGGAGGCATTGGCTCAACTTCGAGGTCTCAAACATGTTACAATCAACAAGTGAGTGTATCTTTCTATCCTTCGATTTCTACCTATCTGAATTGTGCTTCTAGATACACACTTGGGGACTTTGACTGTTGGTCATTCTGCACCATCGACGAGATATTCGGAATGATGATGGGTTGGCCTCATCTCGAAACACTCTTCTTTCACAATGGAGCAGCCGGTATCCCAATGATTCAGTGGGAAGATGACGGCACCCCGAAGCCTGATTCTGAATCGGAGGAAGAGGAGGAAGTAGAATTTGACCCCAACAACCCAGCGGAAAAGGAATGGGCTTTAGGAAGAAAAGAATACCTACATCGCAGGCGGGAAGAGAAGAGGAAGCTACGACCAATCCGAGCTGCTCTTCGTGACAAGATTATGAACCCTCCTCCTGCGTTCTGCCCCAATTTGAGAGAGTTCAGGTTGCTACAGTGTTCAATGCTTGCACCAGCACATGTTCGCGCATTGCAGGCTATATCCCCGAACCTCACGACGTATAGTGCAGGTACCCTGATGGATAGTCCGACAGAGCAATCAGTACTGAAGGACGCTCTGCGATACTGGGCGCCNAGTCTAGTTACACTACATCTGCGGAAAGGATACAAAGCCGCTGATCGTTACATCCTAGATGATGACCTCTGTGGCCGTTTCTCATCCCTCCAAGAGCTCCGCACCGATACCCTCATTACGGATGTCGCTGCTCTACACCGACTTGTCACACTACAAGACCTTGTACTCTCTGTTGTCAGGTCTTCGGACGTAGACCAACTGACAGACTTGATTATGAAGGGAAGTCTTTCCTCTCTGAGAAGGGTTGTGGTGTGGCGCTCGGACGTTCAAGGGCTGTCACAGACACCAGAGATCGCGCAGGATGCCGCCCAAAAGCTTCGAACGGTCTGTGGAGATCATAGGATATCTGTGAAGTGTCGCGCCACTGTTTGATAACACTCCATCTACATTTTCGAAGGACGCATGTGTTAGTATGACTTGAATGGTATAGACATTAGTAGATAATAAGATAAAAACAGTAGACATTACGCAGATGGTCACTTCCAACCACCTGGCCTGAGGCTGGCCACGACGCGTGTACTTTGAGTGGGTTACTTTGTCTGGTGGACTCATAAAGAGCAAACCGTTTTACACGTGTTCGTTGTCTTTTGCCTTTCAAAATGTCTTCCACTAGTCTTGCAACCGAAATTCTGGACCACATTTTCAAACAGGTCGAGAATCTTGGCCCAGGAACACGACAGAAGGGATATACCTACGAGGAGTATATATCCACTAGTGGGGAGTCAGACCACTGGAATCGTGATTTCGTCGATAAAAGGTCAGACGAAGAACTGGCATATGCTTTTTTCAGCCCACACAATTTCTCCCCTACGTTCCATCTTCGCCCACTGCTTCTCGTCTGCAAAGCRTGGCTTCCRATAGCAGAGGCTCGGYTGTACAGATCAATCGCGGTAGGAGATGAACCTAGAGGTGGTAGAGATCCACGACGTGATACAGCGTCCGAAGTTGCCAGTTTCCTCGAAAGGAGCTGTCGACACGCAGAGCTGGTCCGGGAGCTCCGCCTGGGTAYATCTAATGTTTTAGATACTTTTTCGCATGCCTCCATGCTCTCCTCTTGCAGAAACCTAATCACTGTGGAGATTAGTGGGTATGGCCCTAAGGGAAAGCCTGATTTACTGTCAGCTTTAAGAAACCTTCGGTATATTAGACATTTCACTGTAAGCAAGTTGGTATCTGCGAGCTTCATAATACATACTTCCCAGAGCTTATTTTAACTGTGTAGGTATACACTTTCTGATCAACAGTGCGACCCGTTTTGCACTAGGGACCAACTTTTCGAACTCGTCATGAACTGGTCTCATCTCGAGTCTATCAGATTCTCCGGTGAAACAATCGATGAGAACGACACTATCATCTGGAATCCAGACGGTACACCCAAGACAGATTCTGCCTTCGCTGAGGATGAGAGGAAGGAAGAGCTTATCCAAGAACAAAGAGAGAGGGCAGGACGTATGCCATTTTCACTGCTGGACCATATCAGAGAAGCGCGTGAAAGGCAGCAGCTAATGATGCCACTTGCCCATAAAATCATGAACGCGCCCCCTGCGCATCTTCCTCACTTTCGGAAGCTCATGATTCCAGATTGCAATCCGCTCCTTAATGTCCATGTTCATGCTCTGCAAAGGATGGCTCCAAGCCTTACCACATACATCGCTGACTCTGTGATGGATAGACCAGAACAGAGTGACGTTCTAACGGAGGCTTTGCAGTCGTGGGCACCGACACTGGAAACCCTTGGCTTGCAGAAAGATTCTAACCATCTGGACCATCACTCCCTGCATGGGATGTTTTGTCGGTCGTTTACAGCTCTCAAGAAGTTTTGCAGCGATACTCTTCGTTACCGACCTTCATAGTTTGCCCGAGTTCCCCTGCCTCGAGGATCTTACTCTTTACGTTTCCACCTCGTCGGAGGTGTTGGAGTTGGTCGATTTACTTCGGAACGGAATGTGCCCTTCTTTGCGCAAAGTAGCGGTGTGGCCATCTTCCAATTTGTGCTTGAGTCCTCTTTCCGAAATATCTGCTGCTGCCGCTGCAAGCCTCCACAAGGCGTGTAAGGAGCGTAGAATTGAAGCAGTATGTTATAGTAATGAGCCATATGATTCGGTGCCCTCGATGCCATAGACAGCGTGAATTTCACCCCAGTTTCAGAACATAAGGGCAGAACTTGAAACGTGAGGGGGAGGCGCTCTCTTGGTGAGCTACTCGTCTTGCAGCGTGTCATCCATCCGTCAATGAAGAAGGTAAGCAAAAAATGTGATTGAACAATATTGTTATTACAGAGAAATACCGATACCACGGAAGTATGTGAGGAAGGAGAATGATTACTATGGTGAAATGTTAACAAACAAGTCTGAGCTAGAAAATTGTCACATACCTTGATGAACTTGGCCATGAATTTTCTGGGAAAGGTGAATTGTGTTAGTTACAATGTTAGGTAGACGAACATTAGAGGACGCACTTATGAAATTCTGTTCTAAGAAGATCATTGACGAAGTGGGTAGGCTTGTCTCTGTTGTTCATGGCCTGGTTTTNGAATATTAAGTCTGAGATAAAGATAGTTCAGGTGAGAGATATTCAGTCGGTGACAGGAATAAACCGACCATCGTCCCATCGTTTCTTGACAGTAAACGTCCCTGGTGCGGTAGTGTTCACTCCAGTTTGGTGACCTAATGCTGCAGCGAGATGAAGCAGAGGGTTTCCTGCAGCAATTTCTACTTCTCGTGAAGCGGCATCGGTAGCAGACTGTTCTTGTTCTTGACGGGCCTTCTCTTCTGCACGTTCCCGTTTGATTTTCTCGAGTTCACGCAACAGCTCAGCAGTGTCGTCCTCATCGTCATCTGAATCCGAATCATCGTCACTAGGTATATGATTAGTTGGATGAAGCATACATTTAGTCGAAAACTCACCTGTTATCATCGTCGTCGGTTTGCTTTGCTTTCCCCTTGTCGACCTTTTCTCCCCNTTCACTTCCTTCGCCCATATCTTCATCATCATCATCTTTATCCAACGCTATAGCTTCCTGCAAAAGCTTCCGCCGTTTATTTGTCTCCTCGTCGCCTGCAGAGACATCTTCCACAGCCAGTGGTGGCTTTCCCTCAGCCTTTCGCTTCTTATTCTTCGCTTCCTGTTCAGCAACCAACAATTCGGCCCTCAAGTCGCGTTTCTTAACCTCGTCAGTTGATGTTTGGCCAACTTGACTATAGTGRTAATGCATTTCGTTAGGGTTTATTGAACCACGTTTTGACAATACACGTACCGAAATTTCAGCTTAGTATGCGCGGCCATGTCGCGCACAGAAAATTGGCGCGAGCCACCCTTGACATCTTTCGCCTGGGCTGGGTCCCATGTCGGTCTGTGAGCTGTGGACATTTCGAGTTGAACTGAAGGTGATGGAGAGAGGTAAAGATGTGAAGGGTCAGAGCAACACTCGAAAGGAGATGCTTAGTCACGTTCAACCCCGAGTAAACTTTCCTTCAGGCTTGACTCTGCTTGACTTGATTCTGTCCAGTGCCTTTTACTTCATGTAAGGTATCTCACATCTCTGGATGAGAGTCGTTGTCTATTGAAGAGTGATTTGAGCTCTTCTCTGCCATCCCTCCAAGCTCCAGCACTACCAACGAATTGACTAGGAATAGCATGATCAAAACATAGAAACTTCGACTTCGGGCTAGGCATTGTTATGGCCTCTGATAGCTGAAGCGCATGCCGATTTATCGTACTTGKAGGNCTACTAAAAACAAGTTTCCAYCATCTMTCTCCGCGCTATGCAATTCAGATCGTCCCAGAAATCACAAATACTAACGAGCGCTCGACCTTGACATCGCTCCGTCGTAGAGTCAGTCAGGAACAAGCCTTTGCTTGTGAAAAATCTTCGATTGATCCTTTCTCTAAAGGAATTTCTTTCCTTGTCCTTGTACCCATCCTTAGTCCACGAAAGGACCGTGGCCAGACTTTGACATCGTGGCGTTTCCGGCGCAGTTTCCGCACTCGAGCAGTCCTAGGCACTCTTTCCGCTATCCCTCCTTGTCCTTATCGCAATATCCCTCCAATTTCTTGTTGTTTCCCGCGATTATGGCGCTTTCCTTGCTTCTAACTCTCGGTGGCGTAACAGTGACATTGAGGGGTATTTCTGGCGCGCATAAATTTCAACAACGTTGGCGCTCAGAGTGGTATAGTCCTTTGTCCAAAAAGGTTCCGTTAATGATTTGATTGAGCTATCTACCGCAGTTTCTTTATCTGCTGAATGACAGAAAGTTCAGGAACTGCATGAACATTGGACAAGAGGCCAATAATATTTGTCGTGTCGGCGAATCAGAACGCTATCAGCATCCTACGGCTTTACTTTGCGAGGTGAGGAAATACCAAATGCTAAGATTGTGGAGGATGCTACCTCTTTTTAGTTATCATCTCCCATCGACGACGCGTTTGACGTCGCGACCTGTCGCGACCCGGTACCGTTCAAACAACTCAATAGGAGGCTCCCGATCATTTGATTGGCGATCATCCGAGCTTAGTTTGGCAAACGAAAGACTATAAAGAGACCGATTCTCTTATCGGTGGGGACTTCAGGCTCGCTCGTTCATTTTGTTCCTGTGCTTCCCGCCGCCCTCAACATGAAGTTCACCCTCCTCGTTACTCTCTTCCTTGGTGCCGTTGCATTTGCTGCTCCCACCCCGGAGACGAACGGCAGTCGTATGGCTCGTGGACTTCCTCCATTGCCCCCAAATAGGCGTTCTCCCACTCTTGGTGGTACGTCGAAAAATGTCTGGTTATCTCAATGGACTCATCAGAGTGATTCTGTAGCTCGATTTCCCGCTCCTTCCGGAGGTGGAGGTGGAGGAGGAGGAGGTGGACCACCTGGAGGAGGAGGACCACCCGGAGGAGGACATCCTTAAGCATCCGGTTCACTACACTCCTGAATTTTTAGTCTAGACCTTCAACTGGTAAGTCTTAATGCCTATCTTTGTGCTCACAGAAATCTTGACTATCCTCTGTTTCTTAAAAGTGCGCCTCCAATCATCTGAGCACCGTCGTTTCATATCCTTCATTCATGACATGCGCTTCTCTAGCCTATCAATTCACCTACCGATGTCCCCTCTTGGTTATAATAGAACGACACCTGTCTTCTAGATTATGGAACGCTTCCTCCTACACTTTCTTTATTTCTACCCAGACGGCCATCATTCTGTCACTCACTGATACAAGTAGAGAAATTCGTTCCACCCTTAGACACATCTCAAAGACCGTATTACCGTCCATGTTGCAAATATATATATCTTCCTTTATGGCTGTATTTAATTCTTTGGCAAGCAGTGGTGTACTGGTGTATTCATGAACTCAAAAACCTATCTCATTGAACACTCTGTGCGCTACAACTATCCCAAGACCGTGTGTGTCAGTCGTTCAACCTCCTTCCCCCTCAATAGACATTGATAGAGTACCGGAGACTGGCATCCTTCCTCTCCACGTTGATCTATTACTAAATCCTAACTAAATACAATATCTTTCAAGTTGACAGAGAACGCTGGTCTGCCGACAGCTCCCCTCGAGAGTGAAACGGATGAGATAACTAAACTCGAGCTCAGGTCAGGCTTTAACATTACGACTAACACCCATAAGTGCTACCAAGTAGATGTGTTTAACACAACGATCGTTGTACTCCACCACATCCGTGTCTAATATGAGCGATTTAGAACTGGCCTTGTCAAAGAACTCCTTCCAACTAAACTCATATTGGAGAAAAGCTATTCATGCGATCTATACTCGACTTTTTCTGAGCTATTTCGTTCTCATGAATTGGTCAAACTTCGAGATCGTGCGCCACAATCCTGAGCTAAATAAAGATCAACAAATTCGGTGGTTGCCAAATCCGTCACGCGCCCGTCAGGCACCACAACGACAGCAACTACCACCACTGTACATATCTGGCCAATGTCTAGATTCGTGAGGGCGTCCAAGTATCGGTGCGTATTGATTTCTAATACTGGAAGAGGAAATCTCCCTTATCGATGCTATATTAGGCACGTCTTTGGACAGCAATCTAAGAAAGAACACGGACTTGAGAATGTSAAAGTCACTAACAGTGCTTGGGATACGAATGTTATCTCTGCTTCGGGGGTACAATTAACTTTCAGAATCGTGAATTGTGAAGAGTAACTAATACTTATTTGTTAGAAATATCTCGCTATAAACTGGGCTTCATCCGGAGGAGGTGCTTTGGCGATCTTACCGTTACCATCCCCCTTCGCGCCATTGACGCCTCCGGATTTCCCTCACAAGCTTCCTGATTCCCTTCCGCTTGCCCGCTCACACAGTGGCCCCGTATTGGATACAGACTGGTGCCCCCATGATGATTCTATCGTTGCATCCGGAGCGGAAGATGGAAAGGTTCTCCTCTGGACCGTTCACCCGGATGCTTTTGACGGGTGGGGTGCTGAGGGATGGGAACCCCGCGACTTTGACCCCCTGATTCGTATCGATGCATCTGCTCGCAAAGTTGGCCAGGTCCTGTGGCATCCTACTGCTAAAGGGCTCCTTGCCAGTGCTTCGGGAGAACATGTTATCAAACTGTGGGATGTCAGCGCGCCCGAGGATGCACAACTGGTTCTTCAAGGACATACGGATTCCATTCAAAGTCTATCTTTCAACCCGACTGGAACATTGTTGGCTACAACTGCTAGGGATAGGAAGATCAGGTTGTACGATCTCAGAGCTTCACCACAACCGGTCCACACTGTTGAGGGCCATGGTGGGATCAAAGGTGGTAAGTAAAGTCCCAAATATCTTCGCCGCTACCTCTTCATGATCTACCTAGCGCGTGTCGTTTGGATGGGTGACACCAATCGAATCGCGACTACCGGATTTAGCAAAATGTCGGATCGACAAGTTGGCATCTGGGATGTTGGATCAGGCTTGACTAGCGAAAAGATGACTTCTTTAGATCAGAGCGCAGGTGTCGTGATGCCTTTCTACTCCGACAATGGTATCCTCTTCCTTGGTAGGTATCCTGACTCTCTTAAGTTTTTGCATTATCTCATACATATCTAGCCGGCAAGGGGGACGGAAACATCCGCTACTTCGAGTACACCTACTCTCCACAGCCCTCTCTCTTTGCCCTCGCAGAATACAAATCCACTGACCCTCAGAGGGGCATGTGCTTCCTCCCACGTCGCGCACTAAGCATCGACAATTGCGAGATTGCTCGCGCCTACAAATTATCTGGCAACGGTGTTGAGGCCGTCGGGTTCGTTGTACCACGAAAGGCAAGCCATTCAGAACAGTAACCACGACCACTTCTAATCTACCCGTTAGGCTGATTCATTCCAATCCGATATTTTCCCCCCAGCTCCCTCGCTTGAGCCATCTCTTACTGCGCAAGAGTTCTTGGTCGCGAAGAAGGAGCCTCTTTTGAAGCTGGTGAACTTAGACAGTGGTAACGTTAGCAGCGTTGCGCCGTCTCCGGTTGTATCCACACCCGTACGTCGTTTCATTCTCGGCCCTTGCATTCTCTAAGTTGTCGAGACCAGGCCGCTCCCCCGGTGTCCACCAGCCTATCAGCCCCAACACCAGTCACACAACCTCCTTCGCCCGTTGCACCACCCCCAACAAAGACATATAGTGCACCCCCTCCGGAGCCTGCTGCCGCCCCCGCTCCTTCCTCTTCTGCGGATGGTGCTGTACGTGTTTCGTTTCCATCTTTCTACTAAGACCCAGCTGAATCTGTATCTCTCTAGTTGAAATCGGAAAATGCTCGTCTGACATCTGAGCTCCGGGATGCGAGAGAACAGATCAGAAATCTTGAGCTTGCGTTGGAATCTCAAAAAGCAAACGCGCGGAGGGCAGCACAGGCGTTGTTGGATGCTTAAGATGTTTTCCTTGTTATGTTGTAGACCTGAAAATAACCGATGTTGTTGTAAGTATGATATTGGGCATCTGGCCAACGGACAAGTTCACTATGCGTGACCAACGAATGAACATCATTATATCACTACAAATCTTACAATCCAAGTTACGCATTCGTTATATTATATGTCGATGCTACCAGCAGTAAATACTACGAGTCCGAGTCTGATCCTGAATCACATATCTGGTCCGGATATCGTTTTACGCCACACGAGCTGTGATAGTGACCCCTCTGTCTATTGTTCCTTAACCTCATCCTTTCTTTGTGCATCTCTCTCCATTCTGGTGCGGTGTCTCCCTGCGCATCGTTCTGCCTATCAGGATGATCGGTACGATCACTGTACTGGGCAAAGCGAGGAAGGTGTGTCGAGTTTATCATAGCACAAGTGCGATCCTTGATGCTAAAAGGCTCAGGATAAATCTCTGGGAGAGACGAGACGTTAAAAGGAACTAAAAGATTTCCCGCCGGGTTGGTGATTCTGTCAGATATCATCGTGCGATCTAGAAAGCAGGGTATGTTGAGAGGAATCCGAATTGGGATGTAGAGAGTCAGTTACTAACCAATGTGATAACTCTTTCCAGAACCGTCTCTGCTCTCGACGAACAAGAAGAAATAATCGATTTCAGACAGGTCCAGCTTGAAGAAGCGAGGTATTCGCCCGTCTTTACGTTCCTTCTTCATGACAACCCCAATAACGCCGCCAAAAATGCGCTTCTCAACGAGAAACCCAGCTTCGGGATGTATACACGGTAAGGCGTCTGAAGGGAGTTCGACTGAATCTACATGCAAACGGCATTGGTCGGAAAGCAAGGTCGATGTGTACAAACACTCGGCTCCAGCAAGAGTTTGCAGACGTAAACAATGTCCCATTGCATGAACGATATTCACGACCAGGAAGAAATTGACCATTACATCCTCTGGTGCTTTTGTAACAGCGTCAAAAACCTTGCCGTGGATGAGGATTTGCAATGGGTCACAAATTTCTTCACCACGAGTGGCTATATAGCGGTTGGGAAGAGCTTTAATACTAAAGAAGGACATTTTGAAGAAGGATTCTAGAGTCGAATTTTCCCCCTCAGTAATAGGATCAGAGCTAGGCTCGTAAATGTATACATCTGTTCGATCTTCGGTTTCCTCTGGACTCTGATCTCCCCACAATAGTTCTGCCCGCAAAACGGGTAGAAATGCACTTGAAGCAAAGGGTGCATGCAGTATATGGCTAGAAACCCGTTTTACCACTTCGATTATGTGGTTCATGAGGGTAATGGTGGATGAGCAGTTAGCCACACTGTCACTCAACTTTATCATCTCGGCATAATCGCGGCAACGTCAATCGGCACTTACGGCACGTGGCTCGAAGGAAATGGGCCTTGGCCCTTGGCCACTCTCCCTTGACTCTCCCCATCACCAGCTCTCAAAATCTCTGAAAGTACAGACTCGAAGCAAAGGGTCTCTATTTTACACCGCAGTACTCGAATGAATCCTTCTCGGGCTCCTACCACATCCAGGATATCCAAATGCCAATAGAACTGTTACCTCCCGAAATACTAGACCAGATCTTCCAACATGTGTTGATATCTAGGAGGAGAAAAGGGTACACATACGAAGAACACCAGGAGTATCCAGACCACGACGAAAGTGAAGCAGACTTTCTACTTCGGGAGAGATACTTGACAGTGTTGAAGCACGCGACCAAATATATCAGGATGGGTGGTAGTCATCATCCAGGGATTCGAATATTCTTTGAGAATGTGGCCTTCTTTCCTAACTTTCATATTCGTCCAMTCCTTCTTGTCTGCAAGGCCTGGGTATCTATAGCGGAAGCCCGACTGTATAGGTCCATTGCACTGGGTGGCACTACCCGCCCCTGTGTTTCGGGAACCAAGAAAGTCCTGCAGGTCGCCACGGCTCTGAAGGAGAATGTACGATTGGCGGGCCTCGTACGGGAGCTCCGTTTGGTGTTGAATAATAGGGACAACATCGTACTAGAATCAAATGCTCACATTGCAATCATTAGCTCCTATGCGCAACTGAGCTGTCTTGGTATCAGTGGTTACTACGTTGAGACCATCCCTGAGTTGAAGAGCGTTTTGAGTCGGTATACAAAGATGCGTGTTTCCTACACTGACAATGTGACATCGGTTGACTTTCACGCCAGGTTCCACATGAGAATAGGAGGTATAGAGGTGCCCGGCTTCTGTACTACAGACGGAATCTTCGATTTTATCACAGGTTGGCCCGAACTTGAAACGATCATTATGCACCGATGCACCTTYGCCGAGCCCTCGATTCACTGGGAAGATGACGGAACTCCGACAGTAGCTACCAATGACGAAGATGTAGAGCACCGAGAGCAACGATCAGTTCTGGTCAAGAAGATAATGAACCCTCCTCCAGCACTACTTCCACTCCTCCGGAAATTTTCGCTTTCGGGATGTGACCCTCTCTCGCATGCACATGTTCGTGCTTTGCGTATTTTGGCCCCCAACCTTACCTCTTACGAGGCCCCAACGATGATGAGCACTCCCCTACAACAAACTACACTCAGGAGAGCCATCGAAGACTGGGCACCTAATCTCCTTACCCTCAAATTGACAGCGATACAAGACTCGGAGCTTCCTGAGCATCCTATTCTAGACCAATATCTTTGCTCTCGTGTCACTTCGCTCGATACACTTGAAATCRATACTGCCGTCATAAATTTCAGCGCTTTCCAGACCCTCAAATCACTGACCGACTTAGTATTGTTGGTGTCAGATCACTCAGATATTGAGCAACTGCTCGATCTGATAGCGAATGAGGAACTTCCATCATTACATATGGTCCAAATCAAGAAAAATCTATCGCTCAATCCGCAGTGGGACGTGCAGACACTCCGTCCTCTTGCTCAAAGGCTCCAGGAAATCTGTATAAAACACCAAATTCTTTTACAGCTGCATAATTCGTTCGAGTAGCTAGTCTCTTTCCCACATGTACCACTTCGTCTCTCATCCCATATCTTCATCCCTGCCACCCAGGAATCTCCCCGTACGGCTGTGGTTTTACTCCAAGCGGCGAGATCCTCACTAGATGTCTCCTTTCACCATCAGCATAGTCGGGAATAGCAGAATGTGCCGTTGTACGCTTTTGTAATTTATCAGTTTGTCTGCATAGGTCGGAGGAATATACGAAACCTACTTGATCCCATACAACGACAGTCTTCGGCTCCCATGATGCCCTAGCCTGGAAATCTAACGACCGTATGTGTTGATGTAGAAAGTTAAGAAGCTGATCTGATTCCTCGGGCTTGAAGCCAACAATCTCGCGGCCAATGGTAGGGCTGACATATAGCACAGGCTCTCCTGTAACCTAGAAGGACCTTTAAGGAGACATATACCAAAGATAAATGGCTTTGTCGGAAACTTACTGGGTGTCTGATGATAAGAGGGTGCTCTGTTACAGCAGCTCCTGCGGTCGCCTTTTCATATCCCATACGCTTTACCTCGCCGATCGAGGCAGAGGAGTGGCGGACAGTTAAGCCTTCCAATGTCTTACGGAAGGCAGGAGAGAGTGCTTGATATGCGTGTGTCTGCGTTGAAAGGTCAGGTTGCCTTCGGTCCTGCGTGGGCAATCCACTCACTAGGGACGAAAAGGCAGTGTCTCCTCCTCCGCTTTCGGGGATTTCAAGCACCCAAAAGAATGTCGTGGATGGAGGGTGAATCTCCCATGTTTGGCTGGGATGTCAGTTAGATGGGTGCGTATCAGACAGGCGCTGGATATCCGTACTCGACGTGCCACAAGTCATAACTGGTRTGGGGACCTAGAAGGTCCCTGAAGTTGCCTCTGAGTTGGAAAGTAAGACCGAGAAGGTTCAACGTTCAACACCCAACAGGACTCACACTTGATCATCAGCATAGATGACGTGGAACTCAGACGAAGTCCCTTTGGGGTATCCCATGGAAGCATGCCTATGAAGTGGCCCAAAGTGTCTGAAGAAGGTCCATGGATCAGGGACTTGAGTTCAAAAGAGAGAGGATAACTGACCTTGCAAGCTCTCTCTGCTTGTCCGTGCCAATATCGACGAAATCTTGATCGCGCTGAAGGGGTTCGTTTGACACGGTTTATGATGTACCAAGTAGTATAACTCACGAAAACAAGAACACCTCTCTCGGCAGCTAAAAGCGCAACCTCATCCAACCCCTTCGCATCGAGCTGTGACAACTGAATCCCCCTCAACTCTGCTCCGATTCTTGGAGTGAGGTTTTTGTATTTCAGATCCTCATGTCCAAAGAGCGTCGGTTTGGCAGGGTCTGCACGCAGTGCAGGTTCTTCTGCCTCAAAGGGTGGGTGTGGAATGCTTGGACTCGGTCCTTCGGGCCGTACTGGTAGATATGCAGGGTAGAGGGGTGGAGGAGGAACAGACTTTTGACTGGAGACCATGATGGATGGAGAGAATATTCTTACGCTGACCGCAGGATAGAAGCTCTAGGATTTAAAACGAATTGTCGGTATTTCTGTGTTATCAGTTACCATACTTTCCAGGCCAAGAGTCTATAGAACGACTGTGAAGGTATGATTCTATCGCCATCGACCAGCGTGATCACACAATACGTCCGGATATGTATCGACTCGACAGCTGAAACTACCATTTATGACGTTTGGCGGTGGCACAATTTACAGGGGAATTGTTGCAAAGGGTCTAGTTCTAGCGCAAGTTCAACAGAGGTGGTGGTTGAAATGAGAGTGGTGCCTGTGCCACGTCGGGCTCACTTGCCGATCCCGAG
>LBLO01000076.1:0-57074 GCA_004354395.1 Chondrostereum purpureum | reverse complement strand
CTTGCGAGGGAACCATCATAGTAGGTTGATGATGGCCATATCCGTGCTGGGAATAGGCAGTACCAGCGGGGGATAATAGCTCATTGTCGTTAGATGGTCGTGGGCAAGAGGAAAGAAAGATTCCTGACGGAATTTCACTATCACTCCCCTTGTTGTCTTTATAGTCCAAAAGATGATGATCAACGTCACTTTGATGTGACGTAAATGTGTTTATGTACAGCAATTTGAACTTTATCTTATCTCATTCAGACCGTTCTGRATACTTGCAGGGAAGGGTCCCCAAGGACGCCTCAGAGTCATACAATAACAAGCTTCACAGTTAAGAGTGTTTTTTTTTTTTTACAGCTGTTTGTATGTGGTAATATTACTTTCCCTATGCAATTGGTCCAGGCCTCAGAATAAATGAACTCGACTCCAACTCGACCCTCTTTCCAGTGGAAATATTAGCTCCTCAAAAAGAAAGCAATTGCGAACACTATTCACACGGTTAGACAAGGCTGTTCAATATCATTCCACATCGGCTTTCTCTCGTTCACTCCAGGTCTTGGAAGTCACCCTCATCCAAATCATGGGGCTGGTACACAAGGCATTAGGTTCCACAGGGAAAGTTGCGCTATGAAGAGCACCCACCTCTTTCGGCTCTTCATCCTCCCCGTATTGCATAGTGTAGTCAATATGGCTAATAACCGTCTCGAGTGAGTCAGCCGAAGTAAGATCTAAGGGAAGGAAAGAAACGAGAGGATGGTCCTCTATCTGTGTGGGAGCACGGAGTTGTCAGCAGGATGATCGTGGTGAAGATATGAAAGAAGGGCAGACGCCACCTTTCCGTTTGTGACGGAGAAGGAGTGGTGCAGACGGGAGAAGAAGATAGGGTACTAACCAATTGCACTATAGCTTGATTCAACGCATGAAAACGGGCATTCGGAATGCTGTCTTCTCCCCCACGCGTCGTTGCCAATAGCATAGGATCCGGATCCAGATATCTACGAAAGAGACACAGTTTCAACGGTGAATTCAGATGTCAAAAGAAGGATAGGGGGAGCTTGATGCAATTCAAAGGGCTTCGTTCATAATGCATCGGACGAAGATAAGATACGAGACCCTAATACACACCTGGCAATGTTCTTTTTCGCTCGCAGTCCATTCCGTGCACCACCAGAAGGATCGTCTGTGGATGATGTTACAAGGTCCATCTTTGACATCACATTGATCCATGGGATCTCTAGGTTAACCATGGCAGACATGGCGGACAGAACACCACTAGACAGTATGTCAATGAATGCGAGATTAACGTATTTGAAAGGACCCTGACCTGAAGAACTTGTATCGGTCCTCCATAAATTGGGATTCTATGAGGTATACTGCACAGGTACGTATACCCAGTCGTTGAAGGTTTTGAACTAGAGTTGGAAGAAAGGNATGATGGGTGTATAATTCGATTTGGCCTGGGAAAGGGAAAATGAGAGAGAGAGCAAAATCTACGGAGTATGTCACATACCTGGACAGTCAATAATGAGGTAGTCGTCTTCAAATCCGCCTAGCTCCTCCTCCAGCCAGTCCATGTTCTCTAACAGATATCTAACTTGCGGTTTGAGGACTCGAAACCTCAGCTCCCCAGTCCGGAGGATCACTCACTCACTCAAAGCAATAGACCAGTCCTCCATTTGGCCCATACCCAAGCTCACTCATCACGTCGTCCAGACTAACTAAATCTTTGATATCTATAACGGGTTCATATTCGAAACTTGTGGGGGATGCAGCGGGATCGAGGTTGACAAGATGACCGGTACGTTTTGATGCAGACAGATGTGTGAGAAATGACGCTGAAAANGTAGATTTTCCTGCCCCTGCAGGGCCTGTCACTAATACTGCGTAGCGCATAGGTGGTGGGATAGAAGGAAGGTGAAAAGTGATTAGCAAAGGAGAAATTTGATGCAGATCTTTCTATATCAGGCAGGGGTGGGACCAAACCCTAATTTAGTGCGGGTGCAAGTTGCTACTGGACAACGATGTCAAGACCTCCGGTGAACCCAGAAAAGAGTACAGCAGGGATTGCTTTGGATCCACAGACCCTCGAGCGCGTGATTCCAGGTAATGTCCTTGTTCCAACTTTCCATCTAGCGCTCAGCTGAGGACGCTGCCCTAGAATCTCGTCGGCCAGATGGAACGTATGTAGCCATTAGATGACTTTTGTCTCGCGATCTTATCAAATTGGCTTTATCCATGTCAGTGTCCGCAAGCAGATCAAGATCCGCCCTGGCTATACGCCGCAGGAGGACGTGCGACGCTTTCGAGGGAAGAAACAAGCACAGATGGACGCGAACACTTTGCCCAAGGGCCATATCATCGGCTGGGTGCCTCCACCAGAAAAGAAGGCAGAAACGAGCGCGATGAGCAAGAGTGCGAAGAAAAATGCGAAGAGAAGAGAGAAACGGCAGAAGAGTCGCAGAGCRTAAAGGAAAACTGGGAGGACGACGACGAAGAGGAGACAACTGCTACTACTACCCCTACTACTCCAGCACCTCCGAAACCAGATCCCCCACAGCCTGCACCAAAATCACCAGCAGCTCCCGGCTCAAGACTCCTCCGCCAGGCTCTAGCAGCCACCGGCACCGACACTGGCAGCCTAGAGTCTAAGATGAGCAAACTAGATGTCAAATAGACATCCATTGGCATGTTCAGTTGAGCATTCACATTATGAATAAGCTTGTATAGGTATAATAAAGGAGTGGGGTATTACAGTTGGTGTTACAGTCTCGGAATGTAGTGTATTATATAGGNCACGTCTCTTACTTCTCCCAGAGCCAATTTGAGTAAGAAAGATGTCTATGTGACCCAATCCATTTGCTCCAGGCTTCCAGATTGATTGGAGTTGACATTCGCTGCACCATTTGGGACATTAACAACCGCTGTGGGAATGGGCTTTGGTGGGGGAGGTTTTGGACGAAGCTCCATGCCAATGACGATGAACACGCAGAATGTGAATAGCGAAACTTGATACCAAAATAAGCACAAATGGAGGATTGACTGAAGTATCCCTTACCGACTGCCCAACGCATGTTCTCCCATTTGACCTCCTCGACATCAGTTCGGAGATCACTTACACTGACAATAGCCTTGTTCAATAGTTCCTGGAAGGTAGCAGTAGGTGGTCAGTACCATGGGAGGACACCATGAGACTGTTATTCACATACCTCGATGGCAATGTCTTGTCTCTTGATCTCTTCTCTCGCTTCGTTTTTTCTACTGTCCAGATCAATTTGAATCCTAATAGTAGAATCAATATGCGCAGAAGTATGAAGAGACAGGTGAAAACGTGCTCGTGTTTCAAGGTGGCAATATCCTCCTTCATCTTCACATCCAATCTATCGACCTCCCTTCTCAAGGCCGTAGTCGCCGCACGAATTGCCGCCGAATCGTTCTTGGTTGTCATCGTGATTTCTGAACGGAGCTCAGAGAGCGCTGCTCTAAATAGATACGCTTGCTATAACAAATGTATTGCATAAGGATAGTGTCTCGAGGATAATATGGGGACTTACGTTGTCTAAATCCTTGATAGTCAAACCTTCTCTTTTTACTCTACCAATTCTATTGACCAACAGTGCTCTAGTAGCACGCATCAAACTACGCGCTGTCGCTGTCGGGAATGTCTTTTCGAGTGCGACAAAGAAAGCATGAGTGTGAAATGGCGGGGGTGCATAGGATCGTCTGGGTGTGGCATCGTGCGTCAAAGCATGCACTGTCGAGGGCACTCCAGACGTCCCCTGATCCTCTCCGCCCCCTTCTCCTTCCCCCTCAGCAGCAGAAGTTGGTGTTGTCGTTGGAGGATCCTCTGGTGGTGGTGGTGGGTTGGAGCCAGATCCTGAGCTGGACGGGCTGGGAAAGTCGGCAAGACTGTGGTGTGGAGGGAGTGGTTGTGCTTGTATATCTGGCTGAATATGCCCACGCAATGGAGGGTCATGAATCCCTGTGTGCGCGTCGCGACGGGAGAGCGAAATGAGAGACTTCGCAGAAGGATGGTGAGATTCTATGTTTATGCACCGCCATAGTCGAGGTATTCGTCGTATCATATGCAGGTTTTCAGTACTTCCAGCAGATTTATGAATAGATAATCAACGCGGTTGGATGTGTTCAAGGTCGAAGTTAACTTCAGGAATTGATACCCCAAGTGCAACTACTTTAGGAAGGAAGGTGCCGCACTTTACGCCAGTCTTCAAATTCAGACTGAGACTCCACTTACTGCAGATAGCTTGCGAATATGCCCAGAATAAGCTCTACACTGGGTCTATCATATCAAGTTGAAATGTCCAAAGTGAAAATCTAAGAAAATGGTCCCCAATGCATAATTTCAATGCTTTAAGATGCGTAATTTTTGCCTCGCACTTCATGGATACCACGCCCAAAGAAGGCAATCACAATGGATATAATACTTAAATCTTTAGTGCTTTAGCTACTACAAACATCAAACTAATGCTCAAAATCCTGGGGGAGGAGGAGGAACCTTGATTCCAGCTTGCACAGGATCGCGAGCAGCTATTCTGTCGAACCAAGACTGCAATACACAGTGAGTCTTTCGTATAGTGCCATGAAAAAAACGACGCACCTTCAAATATGGCCATTCGTCCAAAGACTCCACACCACTGAATCCATGGATTCTAACCCAAGGCCAGACATTGATGTCTGCAATAGAATATACCCNACGGCCTTCACCAGCGAGGTAATCACGACCATTTAAGCCGATATCGAGCACACCGTACAGACGTTTCGTCTCGTCGAGGTAGCCTTTCAAACAGTTGGTGATGCAACAAACACAAGATAAATGGAGCAGCTCACGTTTCTTCGCATAGGGGATGTCTTCAGGAGCGAACTTGTTGAAGTGGTTCACTGGTCAGGTAAGGTTGGTTAGATAGGTATACCTTACAATCAACTGATGTGCGCGATATTTAAGTACTCACGCTGTCCTTGCATAGGCCCTACACCACCATGCTATTGGAAAGAATGAGCTCCATCAAATGACTGGACACGAACGGAGTACTCACCGCAAAGAAGATCCATTGCAATGCTTTACTGTACTCATTCGGATTCTCCTTGGGGTCGAATCCGAACTTGCCCTCCTTATCATAATTTTGTTGCAAATACAACAAGATAGCAGCGGTCTCAAAGACAGTGAAATCGCCGCGCGAGCGATCTACAAGAACAGGGATACGTCCGTTGGGATTGAGTTTGATGAACCAAGGTTCTTTCTGAGTATTCTTGCCAATGTTGATAGCCTCAACGCTAGCAAAATCCTTCATTTAGTGGGGACTCAGGGAGAAGGGGTCATTCCTAAGCTCACTCGTAGGAGATTCCAGGATATGTAGCTTTGAGTTCCTCCAAGAATACGCTGACTTTGTGGCCGTTGGGCGTGGCCGCCGTGTAGAGCAAGAATGGCTTGGATGTCATCGTCGAGGTAGTGAAGTTACGGGGGAAGATCAAGTTGTTAAAGAAGCTTCTTCTAGCAGACACCCCAGCTTTATAGAGGATGCTCATGGGACCAAACCAATTTGCGATGACGATAATTTAATGCGAATCAGAAAGTGATTGCTCAGCAGAGACGAACTATGTTTCGTCATTCATCCCGGGGATTCCGAAAGCAACTTACAAAGCCTAGCTGCTCACTAAGATGGTGAAAGAAGTAAGGAAGCGATGAATAAAATGATGGTGTTTATTTGGGTGGAGAAGACATGGTGGGCGGGGAGACAGGATCCTGAGGATGTTTTGGCTCAAACTCGAAATTGGATCCAATGATATTCCCTCTAAACCGTTTCCGCATGTCCAACTACACAACGAAAGAAAATCAATGCAAGTCTGGCGATCCCAAGTTAGGGAACAGACCATATTCCTTTTACATTCCATGGTAGCCATCCGTAAGGACTGGCACTCTTGTGGGAGTTCGTGGACGTGCTCCTTGAGGCATTCGGAAGGGAGGTGTCCCTGCTTAACCACGCAGTCTGAATACAATAAACACTCCTTCAGAGCTGCGATGAGACTCTGGCACGAGGAAGACATAATCAAGGTGACAGTGAAAAGCAAAGAAAGTATCTCCGCACGTGCTGCCTCGGGTCGTTCGTCCTTTCCAACGTCCTCGACTCGCGACATACTCATAACAGCTCTTAATATTTCTATGTAAAGCTCCTTTGGGAAAATGGCCTCGAGAATTCCTACTTTAGCAAGGGCCTGTCTTACGAACATCCCTACAATTGCACCCGTTCCGCATAGAGCACTGATTGCAGTCGGAGGTTCTCAAGCCATTGAATTCCTCAACGGAGTGTTCTCCGCAAAGGTAGACAGACACGCCCCGTTCTATAGTGGTTTTCTCAACGCACAGGCACGCCTTCTTTCTCCCTCATTACTCCGGGAATGGCTACTTCATGATTAAGTAGGGCCGTCTCTTAAACGACATCATTGTCTATACTCGCTCCTCGCCGCCTGGAAGGCCTCAGTTCATTCTCGAATACGATTCCAGACCCACCGAAATTCCCCTCTATGAGACACTCAAACGGTTTGTACTCCGCGCGAAGGTCAAAATTACCGACGTCTCTGCGGAGTACGACGTATGGCAGAAGTTTGGTCTTGCTGAACAAGATCTGAGAACGTGGAGGTATGCGCAAAGTGGAGCTGTTGAGCCAGTTTTCTCTATTGGGGATGAAAGCTTGTCATCATGGCCTTGGGGGGAAGAGTTTGGCAAGATATGGGATCGCAGAGCTCCGGGAATGGGACATAGGATACTCGTACCGAAGGGGAAACTACGTGAGTACTCACTTTAAGAGTCTTCCAAAACATCTTTGATTAGATTTTGTTTCACGAAGCCCCCCTCGATGGAAACACCATTGAAAGCGACGCGGACGCTTACACCAGACATCGAATCTTATGTGGGGNTTCCCGAGGGTTATACAGACATTCCTCCAGGAAGCTCGTTCCCAATGGATTCAAACTTGGATGTTATGGGAGGAGGTAAATAATGTTTCTCTGTCTATCCTATCAACATGGCCTGAACCTCTTATATAGTCAACTTCAGAAAGGGATGCTATGTTGGACAGGAGTTGACTGTCAGAACATATCACACTGGCATGGTCAGGAAACGAATATTGCCCGTGGTTTTGCACCATCCAGATCACTCGTACGTCCTGATATATCTCCCCTCGGAATTGGTAATTTATGCAAGCCCGCACTAGGCCCTTTGACCAAAGGTTAAGTATCAATCAACCCGCAAATTTTGAAGGGAAACGCTTYACTTCCATCCTCGATATTCGCACTGTGGTTCACTCGTCTGTCGAGCGTCCATTGCCTAGGCCAAGAGGCACAGGTAAACTTCTAACGAATAGAGATGGACTGGGACTAGCTTTGCTGCGATTAGAACACCTTGAAGGTGTGGAGAAGGGAGACTTGCAGATGCAGTTCGTTGACCCCATAACCAATGAGACATGGGCAGTACAACATTGGTGGCCAGATTGGTGGCCGCGCAGTACGCCTTCCTAAATGGATCGGAACACGAATCAATAGAACATTATATGCTCTCTGCTAAAACAGATGCAAAAACGTAGTCCCCGTCATGACTTATTGAGCAGTGCAACTTGCCGACCTGGCTARCCCTAGCATTGCGCTGGGTGAGGGGGTTGAAGGACAACGATGGTTTACAGCCAGACACAAATCCCTGATAGCTTAATTCCTTCCACACTGGATTTGCAGCGGGATAGATGGCTTTATAGGCTGCTTCCTTGACTGCCCAACTGTTAAACACCCTACTCTTAGCATATACACCATCTTATAGTAAGAATGATATTATTAGTTACCGAACTGCAAGAAATGTGACAGGATCCTGAGGCTTCGTATCCCATTCTTCACGCTCTGACGCGCTCAAGATGCGACTGGCCAATTTTTCTGCACYTCTGCGCTGAATGAACGCGAGGATTCGCGGTACAAAGACCACGTCGACTCCAATGCCCATAATAGACATGACCGTGGAAGGAAAGAAAGTAATGTCATCGTGAGTCATAGATCTCAAAATGATCTGCTTTGACAAACTTCCCACAACAATTTTGATCTTCTCCGAACTGTCATGGACTCGCATGTCGCGTACATCGCCGCATCTGCGAACCGTTTCTCCTCTACAGCAGATGTTTGCGACTCGGAAGGATCTTCTCTAATAGCCTTTGGATCATCAAAACTAGTTGCCTTATGGGATGCAGCTGTGGGTTGATCAACGCAACTGCTGCTCCTCTGTGCTCATCTCTCATAGGACCCCAACGATCAAGGGGTTTACCAGACATTGCCAGGACACGAGGGKACAGTTACCTGCGTTCGGGTTATAACCAACACGAGCATTGTTAGTACCGATGATCGAGGCGTTCTACGGCATTGGACTCGCAGTATCGGCGACTCTCAGGCATGACTGACCTTCCTCTATGCACGGCTTCAGTAGAGTTAATTGTCACGGTCTATTTTACCTTTAAGTGGACTTGTCGACTGAATACCCGGGCTCACGACAAARCCATTTCATGTCTATCTGCATATGGCGAAGATTGTATTGCCACAGGATCCTCCGACTCCTCTGTCAAGATTTGGAAAATCCAGAAGGCTGCAGAAGTAGAAGGTATAGCTCAATATGAATCTCGAGTTTTCGAAATGCTCAAGAGTTCTGAGCTGTAGAACTAGAGGAAATAGAAACGTTGCCAATGCAGGGCCGGTATCCGCAAGCGATCGCTATTTCCTCATTGCCCAAAATTCAAAGTGAGGGTGAACTGTTCTCATATGAACTTCCTGGCCTGAAAATTTTCAGCTCTTGTCCTTGCGGTATCCGGAACGGATAACTCCATTCGCATTTGGACGCGTTCTGAGGGCCTCGTATGTGTACCTGTTATCTCCCTACGCAGATCGAGCTCAATCTCCTTGCAGTTTATCCACTCTGCTTTGTTGTCTGGACACGAAGACTGGGTTCGAAGCCTAGCTTTCAATGAACCTTCTCAAGAGTCTGATAATCTTGTTCTTGCGTCTGGTTCGCAAGACAGTACTATCCGATTGTGGAACATTGAACCGTTTGGGAAGCAGGGTCAGAGAACCGCACACGAAACAATTAAAGAAAAATCTTCTACAGATGAGCTGCTAGACGCTTTTGAGGCGTCCCTGGGAAATTTGGGGGACGCAGAGGAGGGCGGGAGGCAAATTTCCCTCAAACGGCATATCCTGACAGTGAAAACACCGAATGAAGGGTTAGTGAAAAGTTGCTTCTACAACGTATCGTGAGAATTGAACACTTTCTCTAGATCCCGACAGTTTTCGATAACATTTGATGCTCTCCTAGTAGGACACGAATCTGCTGTGACTAGCTTATCATGGCGCCCGAACGTTGCTAAGGTCGCCGCACCCACCCTCTTATCCACGTCTGTGGATTCCTCCGTAATATTATGGTCTCCGTCTACGATCATAGCCACTTCATCTGATCCCGAGGGGTCAACCGCAATCTGGATTAATCGACAGCGATTCGGTGACGTCGGCGGCCAACGCTTAGGTGGTTTCGTTGGGGGTTTATGGTCACAACAGGGGACAGAAGTCCTCTCCTGGGGTTGGTCTGGAGGATGGAGACGCTGGAGACGTGACGCTTCTGATGACGAGAACTGGTCAGAGGTAGGAGCAATAGGGGGGCACAAGGGTATTGTAAAAGATGTTTCATGGAGTCCAGATGGCAATTACTTGATTTCTGCGAGGTATTTAACGGTATTTTTGAAATGCGCATTGATCTTACATGAGTATTTTAGTTTGGATCAGACGACGAGGATACACGGGCCTGTTCAGGTTGCCGCTGGGTGCTCTATATGGCATGAGATTTCCCGTCCTCAAGTTCATGGATATGATGTACTGGGAGCAGTTTTTGTGGATCCTCTAAAGTTTGCCAGCATTTCGGACGAGAAGGTTATGCGAGTGTTCGAAGCTCCGCAGAACTTTGTCAAAACTCTTGACGTACTCGGAATCGCAGAGCCTACACAACAGCAGGTTCGTTTCTTTTAGATATGTGCACCCGACAGTGGTCAACATTCATGATAGCATAGCACACACCTCGGCGCCTCTGTCCCTCCCCTTGGGCTATCAAATAAAGCAATGAGCGATGGTAACGGGGCTTTTACAAACTCGATAACAAGGACGCACAACTGACATTGAAAACAAGAAACACATCAGCAAACAGATTTGACACGACGACCATTTGAAGGGGAACTAGCCTCTATCACACTGTGGCCGGAAGTCGAAAAAGTATTCGGTCACGGCTACGAGGTATGTGAGACTTGCTGAGTAGCAAGTAGCAAGTCTAATCCTGACCACGATACAGTCGATGACTCTCGCCCTGTCCACATCCCGGAAATTGATCGCCACGGCGTGCAAAGCTACTTCACCTGAACATGCAGTAGTCCGATTATATAGCACTGATACATGGCAGCCGTTTGGAGAAGTTCTTTCTGGGCACGCCCTCACTGTGACACGAATTTCCTTCAGTCCTGATGACCGATACGTCTTGAGTGTTTCTCGAGATAGAACCTGGCGACTTTTTTCTTTGAGAGAGGATGGTGGTATGCAATCATTCGGTCTGCCTATTCTTTCATGACATATCTCGTTTTTTTTCTAGCTGGGTACGAGGCCATAGCTGCAGACAAATCCCATGCGCGTATCGTTTGGGATTGCTGTTGGATTGACGGTGAATCGTTCGCAACTTCCTCCCGAGACAAAACAGTGTGTCCCCAGAATTATTGTAGCACCTGTGGGGTACTCAATAATCAATATGATACAGGTCAGGATATGGAAAAGGTCTGAAGCTTCCAAGTGGTCAACAGTCCACACCATAAAATTGAAAGAAGCTGCAACAGCGGTGGATCAAACGACTGTTCCTGGAGAAGATAGGTTTGTAGCCCTTCCAATGTGTCCGGAATAAGACTCAGCTCCATGACAGACATATCCTCGCGATCGGTCTTGAAACAGGCTCAATCGTGATCTATTCAAAGGAAACATCGGGAACTGAATGGAATCTTGGATTAATGTTTAATTCATTGTAGGCACTTTTTTCATCAGCTGCATTAACCATACTCAATGCTCCAAATCTTCTGTCACTAGCAAAGCACATGTTGGTCAAATCACACGTCTGAGCTGGAAGCCCAGGGGCACAGGTTCATCAGATCATTTGGTGTTAGCAAGTAGTAGTGAAGATGGTACATTGAAAGTATGGATCGTCCAAACCACGACGAGGGATTAGATCCATACAGATATCAACTGAGGTAGAAAGAAAAGTACTATACAGGATGGGCTGAGCCCGGCGACTATATGGAATAACGAAACACTGGGTTGTAAGAGGTGCGCTATAAGGTATGTAACAAGTGAGAATGCAGATAAAGGAAGCAATCACAACAGAGAAAGAGAAACTAGAGGATACTAGAGATGTGCAATAGGGATACAAGAACACACGGGGCAAGAGGGTCATTAGTTAAACAATGTCACGGAGACTCATGGGAACTTCAGGCTGGACAAGAAACATGTTAGTCAGTGTTTAGCAAAAGTCATTCAAACGACGTACGCATTTGATCCTATAGAACAAACGGGTTTCATTAGCTGCGGGAAAATCATTTATATTAGGGACGTACTTGTAGAAGCATTCTATGGATCGCAGCATTTCTACATCTCCACCGGTAGCAGTGACGAAGTTAATGACTACACCAGCACGAGAGTAATTATTCGGAGCAATAGCAGGGNCAACGCTGTTGAGAGGTTAAACAAGCCCTAATTGACTGGACGGAGTTAAGTACCGATGAGCATATTCTTCTACAGCTTTGGGGAGATCTTTGGGGGCGTTCGCGTTAGCAAAGTAACTTCACATAAAGAAACGGTCATACCATAGTTCACAATCAAGGGAACTTGGGGAACATCCTTGACCTGGACATCATAGACGACCAAGACTTTTGTGGCAGCGGGGGACCGGATCATCGCAGATCCTGGCGACCTGTACTTGTTTAAAGCAGCCAGTTTGGTTGGAGCGGCCATATCACCATGCTGAAGTAGAACCAGTTTGTTTCAATGCGAGAGACGACGAAGACATAGAACTCTCACCAGGGGAATAGCTTCAACCCCATGACTAGCTAATTTGTAGACAACAGAATCCAACGCTGTCATGCCTCCAACATGAACAATTCCTTGGTTCACTTCAACATCATCGAGGAGATCTGCTAATGCGTCTAGCTTCCACTCGCGGGCTTGAACAGTCTCCGCACTTGAAGCTCCCCGTCCAGAACCAATGATGCCCAAACCACCGCCAGGAGCAGATGGGGTAGACTCGACCCGTCCACCGGCGGTGAAAGCTAGATAGAGATAAAATTGGCGCAATCCTCTGGCACCTTGGACGGTGTCCGCCTGGGTCACATTGCCATCACGACGGACTAAAACACGAACGGGTTCGCGCAATTGAATAGTGGTTGCAAGATTGAGCACGTCCTGAGGGACGGTGTTGGAGAATAGAGCTGTTTGCCGTTCAATAGGCTGACCAGTGGAAGAGCCCGTAGTATCCGGATTCGGTGAAGGGGTGATGCTCGAGAATCTGCGTGCATTGGCGGGGAAAGCAGGGCTTCCATTTCCATTGCTTTCAAAGGAGGAAGGTGTACCAGGGGCACCGGAATTACTGCCTGGAGGAGTCGAGCCCAAAGGACGCGATCGTGGCGAGGGCAAGAGCTTCACAATGTTGTACACGAAATCGTGCAAGTTCCGAGCAATGAGCTGGTCAACCTCATCAAGAACGAGGAAACGAACCTCAGAGCCACTGAGGCCCCCCGGTGAGGTAAACAGGGCGTGAAGTTTCTGGGGCGTCCCACATATAATATGGGGCATGTTTTGTTGAAGCAGGCGGAGTTCTTGAGACAAGTCGGCATTAGCGGACGTTGCGCCGATACCCAGTGCAGACCTAACACCAATGGGACCCCCGAGATCGCGAATCATACGCTGAGCTTGGGTGGCTTGATCAACGGTGGTCGAAACCATGATGACGATTGGGCCGCGATTCGGAGTTCGAACAGATATGTTAGCGACCGCGATCTGAATGGCAGGGATCACGTAGGCTGCAATACGTTCTTGAGTTGGAGGGGCTTGAGCAATGATATCAGCTCCTCGTAGGAGAAACGGAAGAGCACGTTGTTGGATCTTGTTCGGGGGGCCGAGACTGGGAGAGGTCAGCGCCCAAAGACGATGAAGAGTTGAGGCACTTACCCAAATTTACTCAATGAACGCAACAAATCAGGAGCCAGACTCAACTGCTCCCATTTGGACACTAGAGGTCCACCATCTCGAGATGGATCCCGCGCGCTCCAGTCCGTACCTTCATTCATCTATAATAGTTTGCATAAGTTCATGCCAGAGCGAAGGCGGAGATCACGCTTACCCCAGAAGAATCACGTCGAAGCAGTCCAGATACTGAACGCCTTTTGTCGCGGGGCATTCCCTCCAAACGATTGGCATTCAACTCTGGACGAACGGGAAGGTCAAGGGTGCCAGTTGACCAAGTCCTCATCGGTGGATTCGGCCCACGGGCTTGCCTCAGATCAGGGCGGTTAGGAGCGCCATGCCCTAACATCGCTTGGTTAGACATCATGGGTGGGGAGACTATATCAGGACCAGTTGAGCCGATCAAAGGGTGCCCCGAAGCAGTGTTAGATTGCATATTCTGGGTTTGCAGAGCCAACAGTTGACCAACTGAAGATGTCAGCGTATTCAAGCGCTGAGAGATGGTGGTGATGTCGTCGGAAGGGGCTGTTTGATTGGGTGCAATGTTACCCAAGGAGGCCCGGGAACCATTCATGACAGGGGATGTGTAGGCAGTAGCGAAGGGATCCTTGAATTCAGGTTGAGATGGATTAGATACCTGATTTCCGAGCGAACGTTCGACCAGCAAGTTGACTTTACGGTGGACATCCGCAAGGTCACGCTGGATCTCTCGGGTAGAATACTCACAGCGAACAAGCCGGTCTAGTATGTCGTGAATCATTGGCGATGCCTTGAGTTGAGCCTCAAAGGACTGGGGACGCAGGTCAGAGGCGAAGTGACTGCCGGAGTCCAAGGACGAGACCGGTGAAGATGAAGAAACGGCCCCTGAAACATGGTAGGATGAGTTTCCGCTGTGGTTGACGGCGACGGGGGGTGTCGAACGATCATGGTGTTGGATAGAAAAGAAAGAACCTTTCGAGTCGTTGGAATGATGGTCTAGCACTGATCCTGGACCAGGGGTATGCTGATTGTCCTCCCCTTCGGGCAGAGATGCTAAGTTTCCCAACATACTGGACTCTCGAGGGATCCTAGTCTCGATAGCCGGGTACTGTCGCTGGCCGTCGAAGAGACGGAAAGTAGGTGACTGTCGTGACCCCTCAGGAGGCATTATAGGGATGCCGTGTCCAACGATCCCGGCGCCGGAATTGTACTCAACGTGGTTCTCGTGCGGTGGGCTAGGAGAAGATTTGACAGAACGAAATTCAGAGGGAGAAATAGAGAGAGATGAGACAGAACTGCGGTCCTGTTCGTGTGCGCCATGCCGAAAAGCGGGCTGGTTGAAAGCGTGACCGTTGCTTTCCTCGTCGCCGGCTCTAATTCCACCAGGAAAGAATGGCATGGAGGCAGGGTTCAGAGCAGCACTCCTTGCCATACTTTGCATTAATACAAGCCAGATGGCAACTGCTCCAAGTAACAATCAAACGAGGAATGTACTTTCTTTTTAACCTTCCGTTAGTAATCGACTCAATTAAGCTGCCAGGTCATTTCGTACCTTGCAGTGATCTCTTTAATATCTCCCTAGCACTGCTCAATTATTCCCATACAGTCACTTGTTCGGTCTAAAGAGGAAGAGACGTCGACAAATGAGAGTGGGAGGCTGTTTGTATTCCGAGATAATGGGGGAAAAGAGAGAGAAGTACCTGGACTTGTTTGGACCGGGTGATGATTCAGGTGATGGATGATCACCACTGTGTTTAGTGGCTTACCATACTCGTATTTGAATCCATAGGTTTTAGGGCATAATATGCATAATAATCATATGGTATGCATAAATATGACATGCTAAGGTGCATAAGGACAATAAAATATGAATCTCAGTTTCTCCATTGTTGTCCAATTTTAGGCCACGGTTTTTGGAAATGATACCCCCATAAACCGCATGCGATTGTTCGCACGCATCTGCAGAGTATCCTTTCCAGGACGATCGTTGATTACCACAGTGGGTTCAGCTGCAAGAGCCCTGTARATTGAGGTTGTGATGAGTCTATGCAGTGTGCATAGAGAAGGACAAACTTACCTGTTGCGTTGCTTTCCTTCGATGATCGCTGCATTATCTATGAAGAACTCTGAGAGAACGGTCGAGTGAATTTGGTAAACGACATACGTTGCACCATGTCTCTAACCTCCGGAAGTTGAGATACACGGTCGGTTACCTGCAGGCCCCAGAACGTTCAAACCGCGCAAGTAATTTATCTTGAGACCACTTACAAGGAGCTTTACCCCGAAATGTTCTTGATTGTTAACTAAAAGGGCCTTCGCGGCTGCCCTTGTAGTTAAAAATCTCAACACGGCGAATTGTTTCGCAGGCATGAGAGGTTTGGAGTTTGCGTATGGAATAGGCTTGACATCGACAGGGCCAAATCCACAACGTATCTCAAACGATTCCAAGGAGCCGCCGCGCTTACGGAAGAGTTGGCGGATGTCGTGCATTGATATAACACTGGGGAGCTGGTGAAGTATGAGTTCTTTAGTTGGAGCATCGGGAAAGAGATCGGTGGCATCATACATTTCCAACATATACAGTCCTGGTGGAGACAGGCTCATGTTTATTCGCGGCGCCATGGTCCTTCCCAAGTGCTGCCGCCTTGGGGTTGGTTCGGATAGTGCGAGTTCTGGTGGCAGCAGAATGGGAGTTGGCCTGTTAGAGTATGTATGAGATATGTGGGCCATAATACACCACAGGGATGCATACCTGCACTGTTGATGCACTTGACTGGCTGCTGCTCGGGGCACGAAACACAACCATAGCTGCGATATAGACGGTTGTGAGAGGGAAGATTGCGGATGTTATAAGGAAGTTTTTGTATAGGCTTCATGTTCATTCACGAGTTGATTTATACCCGGATGGTGGCCCATTGTTGCCCAAATTGGGCTCGGAAGTAAAAGCAAAATGAGGCCCAAAACGAACATTGGAGACACTTTTTAAGAGACATTCAGCCTAAAAGAGACGTGCAAGACCTGGTTCATGGAGTCCTGATACTTGACACAATCGAATTTTGGCTTAAACAAATGAGTGACTGTGTCAAGTAGACTGTAATGCTAACTCGACTGAGTTCAACTGCCAGCACATAAAGTGGAAATAATATCGGGCCGAATATCCGAGCGGACCACAGTTCCCCATCTAGAATTTCATGGGCTACCTGGGGTTACAGTACTTCCAAATTCCCACTTTCTCTGCAATGTCTTCAAGCGTTCCTCAGGTCTATCGGAGTATAGTCAGAGAACTGAGACTCTCAGTAAGGACAGAAATTCCCTATCCAATCTGTACTTTTACTTATCAATGTTCTGGGCGACCAGTCAGTGAAACAGAAGGAAGTCAGCAAGACTCTGACCTCGAATTTCCGCGTCCTCCTTAAGAAGTCTGTAGAAACCAATGATCCGGCAATCTTGGAGGATGTCAGAAATGCCCTCAATTTCTTGAGGGCTCAGAGGCAACATAAGGTGCATAGCTATTTCAGTTTCGGACTTTTGGTGAACTAATCGAGTGTATTATTTCAGGCGCTCCTCGACCGGTACAACCCTCTCATCGACCTTACAGCCGAAGAACGGATTCATGCTACTGCGCGAAGGGTCGGACTCGATATGCCCATAACACATAAGGCAGGCCAGTGAATTACAGCACTGTACATATCCAGGACGAGCAAGAGCAAATTGCCCAATGTCATAGATCATATATACATTAAGTATGTCGATGGAACTTCGCTCGATATTCCTCCTATGAAGCAACGCTAATAATTTGTATAGTCTAGACTAAGTTAGTCCCTAACATGAACCATTGACCTTTCTTCTGTTCGATTTCACGCTGCTGTGGGAGTGGTTGTCCCTTTTGCTAGGTAACACACTCATACTCATGTTTGATTACCCCCTTCCCATACTCTTACGTTGCCTAGCCTGCTTCACCGAAAGTCACTCGAGTTGGACAATGCTGAGTCAGCACTATGATGATCGTCTTTTTTTCCTCATGACACCGACTCTATATCGAGCAGTGAGAACTCTCCAGCGTTCAGTTACCCAACTAGCCATGTTTACCACTAAAGTCTTGAAATGTGATCCATCCACTATAACATTCTCGTCAGAGAACGACACACCAGAAATCCGGTGTCAAGAAACACATTCCTCCCTCCTACAAGCAGCTCATCTGCTCAACAGTGCTTCTTGCGTAGCTTTCCCAACAGAGACTGTGTACGGGCTTGGGGCACTCGCGCTGAATCCATCTGCTGCCTCCCAGATATTCGCCACCAAAGGAAGACCAGCTGACAATCCTCTCATCGTCCATGTCTCGTCTCTTACAATGCTCAACTCCATATTGCCTCAAGACTTCGTCCTTCCTAAGACCTACAGCATCTTAATGAACCGTTTCTGGCCAGGTCCCTTGACGCTTCTATTCCCAAGTAATATCAACCTCATTCCCTCTCTAATCACCGCTGGCCAACCTACAGTCGCCATTCGTATGCCTTCCCACCCCGTTGCCAGAGCACTCATAGCGTTTGTTGGCGCGCCTATTGCAGCTCCTAGTGCGAATTCTTCTGGGAAACCGAGTCCTACGAAAGCAGAGCATGTTTCAAGGGACCTAGACGGGAAGCTCCCTATCATTCTAGATGGTGGTGCGTGCGGAGTAGGGCTGGAAAGTACGGTTGTAGATGGGTTACAACCCGATGGCCATCTGAGAGTTCTGCGGCCAGGTGGGATCACTGTAGAAGAAATCGAGAGTGCTCTCCGACAGGAACTGGGAGATTCAAAGGAACCACCTCGAGTACTCGTTCATAAACGCGACTTTGACGACAAGATTATTGAAGCGATCCCTACGACACCTGGTATGAAATACCGGCACTACTCTCCCTCCGTTCCCGTAACCTTGCTGCATACTCTATCTGATCCTCCGAGAGGAGTTGATTCAATAGATGTACCATCGTATCTCTCGTTGCTCCAGAAACAGTATTCGCATTTGGCGCGCCCTCTAAAAGTCGGTCTCATGTGTCCCAATGATTCTAGGGTTGCATCGACCATGTCRGCTTCGAAGGGTTTTGAGTGGCGTTCTTTTGCTCTCGGAGATCATTGCGATCTGGGGTTAATTGCTCAACGTCTGTTCGACGGACTACTCACTCTCGAAAGGGAATCCGTCGACCTAATCCTTATTGAAGAGGTCGAGGAAAATTTAGAAGGCTTGGCCATAATGAACCGAGTTCGAAAGGCTGCCGGAGAGTACCAGTGGCTAGACACTTAGATGCTAGAGCATATGCGTGGATAGTTCCCTTCGTCAGTCATCAAACTGACGCCTCGTGCTCTCCAGGCGACTACATTACACGCGCCGTACCTATAACCCCAAGATTTCTACTGATAATCATATCTTTATCACCCGCGTCACGGTCCAACCACCATTTTCTTAAGTTGAGATCAACGCCCTGCCACTCGAGAGCAACACGAGGCTGCCTACTTGTGATTTCTCAGGAGGGTTTGCATCGTGGCCTCGGATAGGATATGCGTTTCCCTTTGTGACCATGTCGGTCAGATTCCGTCTTTTCTTTATTTTCTATTCACCACTTGAACCGTCGTACACGCCCCCCGAACGCGTAACTTATACCCTTTCAACTACTCCGGATACTGGCCCCGCCTACACTTCGATGTGATTTCGGTGAGTGGTACTTCCGACGATTATACTATATAATGAATGCAAACGCGAAAATGTTTTCTTCACCTTCCCTTTCCACTTGCTTTCCACTCTATTTTTTCCTTCCACCCTCTCTTTTTGCGACCTTCCTCTGCCGTTATACTGTATCTCTATCATGGAATCTCCCTTGACGTTTGACCCCCCGTTCACAAACCGTGCGTTTTTGATCCCTTCTTCTAATCGCGCCTTTCTTCTCATTTCACCTATGTTTATAGTCTGTATACCTGACTGTGATCCTTCGGAACGCGAAGAGTCTCCATTCACGCCACCGCAAACTCCATCACCGTCCAACTCTCCTAGCTCGAGCGCCGCTGGTTCAGGTTGCTCTTCTCCTTTATCGGAACCTATCGATTTATCTCAAGCGTCGTCGTCTGTGCTATCTTTACAACGTAAGCTCTTTTCACGCTGTGGTCGTGTGCCAGATCTCATTCCGTTTGTTATGCAGCCCGGAACCTCTTACCTTCATTCCAAACTCTCCTTGAGGGTGTGGCTCACTCGTCGTCGTCTGTAACTTCACTTTCAAATGGATCCCTCCATACACCTTCCACATCCCAGTATTTGCAATCTCCCACCGTTTCGCATTACCGCGAACGTCCGCCAGTTTCGACCCATGTCCGCAGGCCTGCCAACGCCTTCATTCTGTACCGTTCTGATCTTCTTAAGAAGATGAAGGAACTACAACAGCATGTTGCACCCGAGGAAAGAGAAACGCGACAGCAAACACTGAGTCGGGTTGTCGGAGAAGCCTGGCATAGGGAGAGTGAGGAAACCAAAGCCAAGTACAGGAAGAAGGCTGAGGACAAGCGCATGGAGCATCAGCGAGAAAATCCAGGGTATCGATATACCCCCGCACCGCGCACGTCGAGAAAGAAAAAAGATTTGACTGAGGATGGGAAACTCTCAGGAGAACAGTACATCAATGACTTGGTAACTAACCTTATTGGACTTCCAGAGAATCCCTGTACTCCTCCTCGGAAGGAGCCTCCGGCTCGGTCCAGAAAGGATAGAAAGGAGCGTTCACTCCGTGGTGTTAGTCGTTCAACCCCCGAGAAGGACATGTCACCAATAAACAACCAGCCACCTGTTTACAGCCATATTTCTCCGCGAGTGGCACCTCCTCACCCAGGCTATCCCGAATTCGAGTCTTTTGCTTTCTCGCAGGGCTATCCACAAATCTCGATATCAAGTTACCCAACACTTGTCGAGCCTGTGCCTGTCCCGTATTCCCAGGCTCGCGAGTATCCGTGTCACTCTTCCTCTCCTTCTCCGTGTCTCGTCCAACCCACCTGGCAGCAGGACGGCAGCGTCTTTCTGGACTCTGGTGCCTCAGATTCTATGTATGTACCTCAGTGGTGGCCCATCAATAATCAAGGCATATATAACACCTCAATTATCCCTCCGTGCACTGTGTCTTCGTCAAATAGTCCTGTCTTCTCGTCTTACAACACATATTTCTCCTACGACACCCCGGAAACCACCCCTGCAAGTAGTCCTGCCGAGGGGCTCCATGCGCCCCTCAATGGAGCACAGTCTGGAATGACGAACAACATGGATGTCGTGAGTGTTACTGTGCCTTTCTTCTCTGTATTCCTCTCCCTGACCTATCTTCTTCTATAGACGTGCGGCTCTCTTTTACTGTCCCAATCCCCTGAGCTATGTCTCACTGAGCCATGGGAGGCGTCAGGCTCGCACCTTCGCGGTGACCTTCATTTGAAATATCCAGCAGAGCACGCAGGGGTCTGCGATGTTGGCTTGAGAGGCTGGTCGCAGAACGGCTTCATGACTGGTCCTTCCCTCTACAAGTAATCTATAAAACACCTATGCCTCCCTTTCTCTCACGAAATTCCGAAACTCAAGCCACTGGCTTTACTGGCTCCTATTTTCCTACTGTAGCACTAATTACCCACCTTGACGGCAGAACTGTATCCTTAGTTTTATTTCTTCACGTATGACAAAAATCCAACATATTTCCTGGTTTTCGATTGCAAGTAGTTCCAGCTCATGACTGTCGCCGAAGAGAATAACCATTACACCTTTGTTAATTAAGCTATATGCTTCTCCGTCGTAAGTCTATGGCACTAACCTGAGCTCGTACGAGTCGCAATAGCACATCAGTGAACGCATTGTGTACATAATTCGCAGTAATAAATTATAATAAATTAAATATATTCAATAAATCAAATGCATCATGTGACCCACTGCAAAGCTTTTCTGTTCCTTGGATCGGGGTATCGAAATTATCACTTTCAGAACATGTCTCTCAACAAACGAAAGTATTTGAATGCGGACGATCTCATGAGAAGCTTGGAGCAGCCTCAACACAAAAGAATAAGACTTCTGGACGAAGCAGACAAGGAAGCGACATCACTTCACCAAGATCTAGAGGGAAAGGAAACCGATTCAGACGAAACAGACGAAGACGAAGAAGGCGGAAGCAACACAGACGTAGACGCATCTGAAGCGGGATCTAGCATTTCTGTGAAGGACAGATTTAACTACCGCTCAAAGGCGCAACTGTTTTTAACGCCTTCAGAAACATCTCCAGCACCAACATTTGCTCAACTTGGTATCTCCGACCCCCTCGAAGCTGCGCTTTCTGCCATGTCAATCCGTCACCCTACCGAGGTGCAGGCTGCTTGTATTCCACAACTTTTGGCGGGTGAAGTACTATACCTGTTGGACACATACTTGGCCCTTACATATATTCCTGTAGGAAGAGACTGCGTCGGTAACGCAAAAACTGGTTCAGGAAAGACGATGCATTCGCCCTTCCTATTCTGCAGAAACTATCAATCGATCCGTACGGAATTTTTGCCTTGGTTTTGACCCCTACAAGGTTCGTCTCTCAATGGTACCCTTCTTTTCCTTGTAACCGTTATGTCAATAACAGGGAATTGGCATTTCAAATTGCTGAACAACTTGCTGTGGTAGGCTCATCTTTAAGTCTGAAAACTGCGGTGGTTGTGGGGGGTATGGATATGATGGAACAGGCTCTAGAGCTGAAAAATAGACCGCACGTTGTTGTGGCGACCCCTGGAAGACTGGTAGATTTAATGAACAGTGGAAGTGGAGAGTGGAACTTATCCCGAGTCAAATTCTTGGTATGTCTGGTCTAGTCAGAGCAGCATGTATCCCTGAAAGATGAAGTGATATAGGTCCTCGATGAGGCTGACCGATTGTTGACACCAACTTTTGCGCCTGAATTAGCCAAGCTATTTGATGTTCTCCCCCGAGAGAGGCAAACGTGTCTTTTTACAGCGACTCTCACCCCATCAATTGATGCCATAGCAGACGCAACACCAAGACCTGGGAAACAGAAACCATTCGTTCATAGGATGACAGAAGCGTAGGTGGCGTGTATTAGCACGAATCTCCCTTTTAATCTCCGTCTTCTCTAGGATTGAAACAGTGTCTACCCTGAAGCAAAATTATATCCTTGTTCCTTCCCATGTCCGTGAACTGTACCTCTACCACCTATTATGCAACCCCCCAGAGAGTACGGTCCACCTGCGACGATCAGCTCCAGAATCTAAGCCGGGTCGCCGCAAACAGCACCAACACAAGCACAAAAAAGCAGCTGACATCGAAAACGACGAACCAGCCCAGCCCCCACCTACTATTATATTTTGCACGAAACCCCGGACAGCAGCTTACTTGACCGCTCTCCTGAAATCCCTGTCCATACGAACGACTGCACTCCATTCTCGATTAACGCAACGTGAACGTTTATCATCTCTAGGGCTGTTTCGCTCCTCTGTCATCCCTGTGCTTGTATCCACGGATGTTGGGGCTCGTGGTTTAGACATTGAAGATGTAGCCATAGTTATCAATTGGGATATTCCAAACGAGCCAGAAGAGTATACCCATCGGGTGGGAAGAACTGCTCGAGCAGGTCGTGGAGGAGTAGCAATCAGTTTTGTGACAGAGAAGGATGAGGAAAGGGTGCTGAAGATCGAGAAACGTATCAGTTGAGTTTACGTGTTTCTGTCCTAGATCTTGACGCACGTACTAAAAACTTTTGTCGTCCCTGACAGACACAGAGCTTGAAGAAATGACATTACCAGAGTCCAAAGTTTTAGAAAAACTAAACACGGTGTCGACGGCCAAGCGCGTGGCGCATATGGTAAGCCTGAGTCATATCTGTGATGCCATGTTCACTCTTCATTGTCATACAGGAACTACATGATTCTGGTTTTGGAAAGCGGGAGGAAGTGCACCGAGCCAAATCCCGCATAGGTTGATTGCTAACACCAAATCTGTGTACCCTTCTTTCAATACTCGTCCTCTCGGACTAAAGTCTCTCACGACCTATGCATGGTTGACTTGCCGTCGCACCTCAGGTTGTCGTTATGCCTTCGTGGTCTTGTTGAATGCATCGGCTACTCACCCTGGAAAACCTCGTGTATTTACCAATAGTTAGTCGATTCATCTATTCGACTATCCCTCTACACGCTGCATATCCTATCATTGTTCGGGAACAGAGCGCTATTAANGCTGCACCAACTCATTGATCAAGTTATCGTAGTTTTGCTACTTCGCCGGATCTTTTTTTTTTTTTTTTTTTGCATCGTAAACGTTTACAATTACATCTGCTTATATGTCAAGCGTCGAAGGATGAGCATGATGCTTAAACGATGTCCAAACCTGGCACCACGTTTTCACTAACCAGCCCTTTCACATTTACACCTCCAACCTCTATCTCGTTCCTTTCGAAGGCCACACTCGTCAGTTCATCGCTTATCTACCCAATTCCAGGATCCCCCGAGCTAATGAGATTCTGAAAATGAGTGCTTCTACAATTCATTCAGTGTTTATTTGTTTGCAGTCATCTCTCTCTTTTCCTCCAAACATCTTSTGCACTGACAACACCACGAACACCTCCACCGACCAGATGGGCGATATGCTATCGGATTCAATGATGTACYTCTCAGAAGCATCCAGTCAGATGGTGAATATGCCCGTAACAACCTACGTTTCCGAGCAAGTGCCAACGCCTCCAGTGAGTCTCATCCTGATGAAGAATGCCATAGTGACCATTTTCAGCACTCTCATGATGGCTCGGACGACGATGTAGTCTCCGTTTCTACTACATTCTATCCGGGAGCGCCACATACGCCTGAGGTACCGCCAGACCTGGCACTTTTTTCTACAGACGCTGTCTTTTTCTACACACATTCCTCGACATTGCTCGGTTGTTCTTTCAACCAATTCAATGGCTTGGTGCCCCCAGCTGTCCTTGTTCCTCGAGAAGATCAAAGTCTCGTTATACATGTGCCCGAGACATCCAAGATTGTCAACATCATTCTTCATATAATACATGGCTTGAGTTGCACGAAATATACACCATCTCTTGACATGCTCATCGCCGCCGTGGACAAGCTTCCGTTGTACGGTATCTCTCCACGGTCCTACATCACCGTTACAAGCCCGATATACGACCACTTGCTATCGTACGCCCCTCTCCGTCCATTGGAAACATACACGCTAGCAGCATCCCACGATCTGTTTGATCTAGCCTTCGAGTGTTCGTCTCACCTTCACTCCTTCCCATTGTTCAAAGTCACAGATGAAGTCGCCCAGCGGATGGGCCCGATTTATCTCAAAAGGCTTTTCTTTCTTCATATTGGCCGGACCGATGCATTGAAGAGGATATTGCTTGATCCACCTCATCCTCACCCCCCTTCACGTCAATGTGGTTTTGATGACCAGAAAAAGCTTCGACGGGCCTGGGCTTTGGCTTCGGCATATCTTGCGTGGGACGCACGTCCAGGTAAGCATACTCCCGCCACATTCTAAAACTTCTCTATCTTATTGTTCGTTACAATTGATACAGACACTTCGATGGGAGAGCTAGAAGCTACCCTGAAGCCGCTGGCCGAACACCTGCCGTGCCAGGATTGCAAGCAGACACTCAATGAGCGAATTAGGAGTTTAACTATTCAATGGTCTGTTATCAAGGTTCGTTTTCGCAGGTTGCAGAAAAGGCAGGTAAAAACTGATTCCTTGAACTTCGAAGCGTACTATCTAGTCAAGTCCTTTCTATCCCAACATTTTCTGTCTCGTTAGTGTTCATACTACTCGGTAAAATGGCTGCGCAGGCATGGCGGCTCTTAGTATATGCATGACTGGGGCCTCATCTTGGGTAACTTAAGAGATCGAAACGTAATTTACACGTTCAGCATGCATTCAAATTAACCCAAGCGCTAACGACAAGTCCGGAGAGCATGGGGTGGCCAGTAAGAAATAATTGCTACCTTATTTGGTGATATGCTGAAGTTTCATAAATGAATTGATTAGCGCAAGCCTAGCGCCCTGTGTTCCAACTGCTAGAACCAGAGGAGAGTAAAGGTGAAATTGAGGAATCACTGGTGCATGATCTCATCAATCCTATTTTCTTATGTAGTACTACACGTCTACACAGCCAGTAAAATAAAGGGTGCAGCCCCGCTACTTCACCGACATCGATTACTAGAACTCAACTTCGTACTATCTCACTTTGTCCTCAGCCAAAATGGCATCGTTTAGTTCATCTAGAGGGGCAAGTTCTTTCCTGTCCACAAGGTCGAACTGGAAACTGAAATTAGAAGATGCGGTGGCTGAGGTATAGAGAGGGCCTACTTCGTTGATGAAGAGGAAAAAGTGGCGATAACTAGTATTGAGGTGAGCTGTAAATTCGGAGAGCTGTGAGCAATAAATATAGGGAATTTAAGTGAAATCGCTCGCACCCTCGATACCAAGTGCACAGATCTGGTCAAAATGGTTACTGTATATATGCGCATATACACGAAATAGCCTTCGGACAATGGTGCGAACTGTATCTCTGAAATTCTTTGGGAACGGTATGCCTAGCATGCCCAGGATACATCAGTGACAGAGTTAGTATCAAGTTTTGTAGACTGACCAATTTTGTTGGGGAATATGGCCTCGTCTTCCAACAGGCTTTGAGCCCAATTCATCAAAGCGTCAACGTAGTCCGGGGCGGGAAGCTTTGTGGGGCGCTTATATTTAACTCCATCTTCCCACAGGTATTCATATCTTCTCTCGGCCGTGAGATTCTGGCAGATAAAGGTCTGAGACGAGCTGCTCACCTTGGGCCGGCAGACATTAGAGGACACTGAACATGATGAGTTAGGCTGACAATGAAGTCATTCACGATTGACATACCTCTTGACGAGTACAGAACTCGGTGATCGTCCCATAAAGCATGTTTAGATGGTTGAAAAAATCCACCGCTTGATACAAGTAATCAGGGCTCGTTCCGGAAGAGACCACAGGCATATCGCACCGTGGACTGCTAACCATTCGTTTGTATCCTCCCCCTCAGGAAGTTGAACCGCCAAACGTAGATTTCCGGATCCCTATGCGAGTCCAAGATAGTTCAATGAGTGGATCCGTTCTTCTATATCATCGAACGTACCAAGGTAGCTTCAGCGTACTTCCTCAATTGGTACTGTTTCGTGCCCTCAGGGACATCCTTGCGGGGTTTAAAGGTACGAGTTTTGCCACTATACGAGTACTTTCAGAGATTGAAACAAGAAATAGCAGTACTCTTACAGGCCAAAGAACGATGACATGACAAGGATATGATATTGGAAGCTTTGTAGATGATCGTTCAACGTTTCCACTGGAGCAACGTTGAGAGATGTGATTTCCTTATCGGGCCTTTTCAAGGGGATCAATCGGGCCGAGGATCGACAACTGTTACAGTGCGGCGTTTCTTTGGATTCATCTCAAGTTGAAGTTCTCTACGGCCTAGCGAATGGATATATTATGGTGTAGACTTGCGCGTAGCACTAGATATGGTTAAAATACATCGCACGGGGGCTTTGAGCTTCTTACGACCATCGAAATGTGGCACCAGGAGCCACGATTCAGTACTAATCCCCAATTGACTAATTGCATGGAACCTGTGGTAAATTTCCAAGGCTGGGGCGATGCAATGCCAGTTCACGAGTGCGACTCTGGTCATGAGTTTCCCCTCCACAAGCACACTGAAAGTTTAAGCTAAGACCCTCCGAGGTAAAGAAAGACGTTATAAGTGGTCATTGTTGACCAACATGCCATCATACTGGGTTGCTTAGCCCCCCAGTTGGTAGTTGGGGTTGAAAGAGGCCTTGGAACGTCCCGCCTTTTTGTCGGGTATGTCTCAACTTGGATGTAGGTCTTGTAAAGCTAAGGAACGTACCATAGCTCCCGAAACAGTCCCTGTGGCAGTGTCCAGTCTACTGTCTGATTCGGCAATTCCGCGGATGAAACGAGGGATGACTCACGCGTTCCCTTATCTCTTTCTTTCCTTACAAATCCTAGTTTCATTGGTCAAGTTGTTGTCATGTCCTACACGGGTCCTCCCCAGCTTCCCCCAGCTTCCAACTCTCCAGGATGTCCGAGAAATGTTCTGATGCCATTGACCTCAGTCACCACCTGTCCGAGCTGGCGAAAGCCAGGACGACCTCTCCGCTCAAAGGTCTACAGAAGTATCTTACCAACCCAAACCTGATAAGCCTAGCTGGAGGTACATTGTCTTACTTATGCGCCCCTTTACTTGATCATCATACCATCGAATTCCTGCAGGAATGCCCGACCCAAGCTATTTCCCATTCGATTCTCTTTCCGGCCAGGCCCTTGCTTCCGATGCGTTCCCAGTCAACTCCTCTTCAACCTCTGGTCCTTTGAATTGGTTGTGGAATCTGTTTGGCTCTGGGGACAAGACCACTACTGTCTCTGTGCCCAAGTTTCCCGCCAAGAAAGGTGACATCAATTTGGCTACTGCTCTCCAATATGGAACCGCGACTGGTTTGCCTCAGTTGCAAGCTATCATGAAAGAGGTCCGTGTGACACGTGTTCCACAGATAGAACTATGCTCATCGATAATGCCACCCTCTGTCGCCTACAGGTAGTGGAGAAGATTTATCAGCCTGCTTATGGAAACTGGACAACTATGATACACGCAGGAAACACGGACGGGTGGAACAAGACAGTCATGACGTTGTGCAACCCAGGAGATGGAATATTAACATCTGACTGGACATATCCGAGTGCCCTCGCCGTAAGTCCTGCAATACACCGCTCTCATACTATACTAACTTNCGTGCCAGAGCGCACACCCCTTCAATATAAAGCCAATTCCCATCGCCATGGATGGTCAAGGGATGCGTAGTGACGATTTAAGAAAGGTTCTGTCTGAGTGGAACGAGGAAACAAGGGGCATCTCTAGGTACGCATTTGATCGAAGGATGTGCCCCTTTCTCACATTGGCTTAGGCCACGTCTTTTGTACACGGTACCCGTTGGACAGAATCCTACCGGTGCTGTGAGTTTTTTCTCGGATACTCAACTAACCGGAAGCTAAAACTGTCTATTTAGACTATGCTCTCTGAGAGAAAGAAAGAGATCTACGCCATTTGCGTTGAATTTGGTGCGCCATATTGTTGTGACCCACACTCGTATTAATGTACTAACGTGTTATCCAGACGTCATTATTGTCGAAGATGACCCATATTACTTCCTCCAATTAGGAGAATATTCTACTAAGGATGCCCGTGTAGAGCTACACCGTGTAGAGCTACACGAAGAGGATAACGCATCCTTTGTCGCGTCCTTGTCTCCAAGCTATTTGAGGTTTGATTACCAGGGCCGCGTCATCCGATTGGATACTTTTTCCAAGGTATTTGGCAAGAAAACACACATGAGATTCTATATCACGATTCAAACTACATGTTCAATAGACTATTGCTCCAGGGAGTCGTTTGGGATGGTTCACCTGCAACCCATTATTCGCTGAGAGGTTCGAGCGGCAGGCAGAAACCTCTACCCAAGCGCCTTGTGGCTTCGGTCAGGTGTGTATTTCCAACTATTTACTTGCACCTCTCGACACTTAGCATAACTCTGACGACGATACTAGGCAATGGTAGCATCCTTGCTGCAAACATGGCAATACGAAGGCTATGTCAGGTGGCTCAGGGCACTTCGTATCCAATACAGCGGTCGTCGAGACTATTTTATCGACTGCTTGGTAGACGAGTTTGACCTACGAATTATCACATCCTCCGATAGTTTCAGAGCCGGATCACAAGTCTACTACGCATACAATAAACCTCAGCGCAATCTGCTTGGTTTCAGCGAGAAAGTTGACACCAAGCCTCTGTTCTCGTTCATACCTCCTTCGTCTGGCATGTTTGTCTGGGTGCGATCTCCTGTTCGAATCGTTCGATGTTGCTCTCATAGTAGTACATCCTAGCTCAAACTTCATTTCGAAAACCATCCTTCCTTTTCTCAGGTAGGGTTCAAGGTGCTTGAAGATAAGTTATGGATCAAGGTGGCTGAAGCTGGTGTTCTGTTCGGACCAGGTATCTATGTTCTTGGAGATTGGTCAAGAACAACTCTGACTCTACTGAATAGGCCACATCTTCCATGCAACTCCTGTTACCGATGATATGCAAGGTGACGGGCATTTCCGTATCAGCTTCAGCATGCTTTCGGTATTTGGCTATTTCATCCCCACTGTAAGAATATCTACTAAATTCCCTCCAGCGTGAAGACTTGAAGAAGGCTGTTGTGATATTTGGGACAGTCTTCCGAAAGTTTATGAAGGAATCTGTGTAAGCCAGTAAATGAATGAGTACTAGGAATACACGTAGGATCATATCTACTAGAATAGTAGTGCCGCCTCGAATGTCTCTCGTATCCACCATAGTTTTGTGGAAGATTTTATGATTTTAATTTATCTTGTATATGCAACCTTAAGAATGGTGTTGGAGTGCTATTCACCGGTCTATGGTCAGTGTGTTAATGGAAGACTCAATAATCATAATCATCCGGCGATGCCCCTTGCCCAGATGCGATCGGTTTATCAACATATTTACATGCCCCGTGGTGCGGAGCTCAAAATGAACACTTCCGGCTACGCGTTGAATGTGTTCTTCCTACTATTTTCCATCTTATGGCGGCCCAGCAGGTATGGTTTACTTTCACGTGTTGACATGACACATTCAGGTTAACATGTTAGCGTAGACCAAGCCCGGGCAAGTGAATTTACGACACCGATGTCTTTACATTGCTGAAGCCGCGGGACAAGCAAGTCGTTATCAAGGTCAAGTTCATTCTTGTGCTAAGTGTATATAGCACTCATTTGCGACGATTCTGTGTAGATGTCGTCGACCAGATCAAGCTGATTGTTGACCAATTCGACGGACGTTTGCACGGCGATGAACGAAGTTTGCTTTCCGTGGCTTACAAGAACTTGACGAACACTCTCCGGAACAGTTGGCGCGTCGTAGATTCCCTGGAAACCATGGAATCAAACATGGCTCGCAATCCCCGTCACCCTGTCCTCATCCGTCAGTCCAGAGACAAGATCGAACAAGAGTTAAGGGACGTGTGTACGGACATCACCCAACTGCTGGAGAAACGTCTGCTTCCGTCGGCATTGCCAGGGGAGGAAAGGGTGTTCTACTCGAAGATGTGTGTGAGCTCAGGGCGGCTGCCTCCACGTTTGGCTAGTGGTGTTGACCATGTTCTAGGATGGGGGACTATTATCGATACATGGCAGAATTTTCTCATCATGCAGACAAGGACAAGTGCGCGGACCAGTCGTTGAATGCATACAAGGAGGCATACATGCACGCGAAATCCACGTTGGAACCAACACATCCCACTCGACTCGGCCTGGCTCTCAACTTTTCTGTCTTCTACCACGGTACGATTCTACGCGTCATGTTCTTTACTTCTTTCCAGCTTCATTCCTTGTCTAGATGTCAGAAAGAGCCCTGAAAGAGCATGTCATCTGGCAAAGAGTGCCTTTGACGAAGCAGTTCTCTCACTGAGCACTGCTGCAGTTTCCGAGCAAACCGTGCGGGACTCGCTGATGATCCTCCAACTATTGCGAGACGACTTATTGTTATGGCGCGGAGAGATGGAAGAAGGTGGGCAATTCATTATGTCCCCGTTGTGTGTTCAAATTTGACCTTTTTNATGTAGGATCTCAGCCTGCAGCTGCAGAAGCATCCTAATCCCTCATTCTACCCCGACAGTGGAAGCCTTCATCGTACATCTCCTTCATCACGAATTTTGCATAGCGATCTAACCGCTGTATCTTACAACATACATATGTACCTTTTATCATGCATTGGAATCTTTGTATACGTCTTGCGCAAAGGTTGCTGCGACCAGCATCGGGAACACCAGTGTGGCGTCGGCATACACCTAAGCATCGTGAAAGGGATGCAAGAAGGGGTCAAATAAAAGGCATACCTTGACAGATTCTGAGCCTGCTCGAATCTTTCCCCAAGAAACGGCTTCGTCAGGACGAGCACCCGAATCCGAGCCATCGAATTCTTGACCGGTATTCTGGGGAGTAACATTGTTCAAGAACATCGTTTTATTAATCAAGAGAAGACGGCTCACAATATACACAGAATAGTCGGCGCCATTTCGCTAGATTATCGAGATGATCATTCCAGAGAGAAGGGATAAATCATGCTGGGACATACGATTAGCATTGCGTTTGCTATCTGGTGTTTGCAGACACCTCCCCCGAGGATAATCATGCCTGCTTTTCTGGATTTTCGTGAGAGTTCGTTTAACGATCGGATATCTTGCACGATATCAAGAACGAGGCCCGGATTTTTGAAGGAATGGAAATATATCATGTCGCCTATGGATCCGTCAGTGAGAGCAGGGCAAAAGACAGGAATGTCATTCTGAATGTGCAAATCTCTGAGAAAGGTCATGCCGGGGAGGAAAGAAGATTCGTTCTGTATTCACTTTGTAAGCCCAGTAGTACACAGACTCTTCATTATCTATCTCTTTCCCCAACCGATGAATGAGCCTACTTGGAGACCACACCTCCCCTGTCTCCTTCTGTTCAGCGAGCGCAGTATCCAGGATGGGGGTAAGCCAGTCTTCGAATTTGCAATAATTATCATTGGGGACGATGAGGTTGCCGATCCTGTTCATCCCTCGCTTGCGAAGGTCTGCGCCATCGAGGTTGAAATCCGCGAGGTAGGTTTTGCCCAAACATTTTATAAAGTCTTCTTCGATTCCGCCTGCTGTAGTTACGATAGCGGAGATATGTTTGTGCTTGACTAGGTAGAGAATGATTTCACGAAGGCCAGAGGATATGAGATTGGACGTGTAGCCGAGAAAGATATTGCACTTGGTATTTGCGCGGACCTGGGGATCTCGAAATTCTTCGTCCTCATCGTCAGCTATTGGATCGTCCGACAGACGCCATTTACGCTGTCCGTTATAGTGAGACGGTTACGAAAGAAGGCACTGATGAATGAAGCCTACCATCTTGTTCGTGATATCGATTGCTTTTCCTAGACTGTTTGCCTGGAAGCCGATCCTCTCGTAACTATTGAGAAAATCATGGAGAGATAATTTATTATCAAAGTTTGGCCCTTGTACTGAGACTGCATTGTCAGGGATAGGATCTGAACGCTGCAGGACTGCAGCGGATGCGCCCGTCGGGATTGTGGACATGGAGTTGGAGGACAAATCCAAAAATATGATGATGTGACAGAACGTGACACTTTCTTCAATAATTCCTTGGACACGGCACACACGTACGCCGCCGACAAGCTGGTCATTTACCATGGCCGAGGTTGAGCCCACCTCTATTCCTCTCCCCNAATCACCCACATCGTTTGTCCATGCCGCGGCCGATAGCAGCAGCACACCAGTCGCGACAACAACAGAAGACTCTGAAGTAAACGCATTGACACCACACCCAGTAGAGGCAATCACAAGGCCGGATGTCAATGAAGAGACTGAAGGGGATGCTTTAAACGACCCAGAAGCTGATGCTCAAGTTTTGACCTCGAGCTCTGTGGACCGCGAATTGCCATCCCCGACTGTTGAGGAAAGCGGCCCCGAAATCGCGGCTCCAGTACCTGAGCCAGCGACCCCACACGCTGCAGAGATCCTCGCACATTCGGTCGCATCAGAGGAACCTTTACCTTCCCCACCACCAAGACCCCCAACAAAGTCCATTAACGGACATGATTCTCCCTCCCAAGTGGCCACGCCTCCTGCTCAACCTAACGGCCATCCTCTCCCAGAATCAGACGAACCCAGATCACCCAAAGCGCCTTCGAATCACAAGCGCTCTATGACTATGGGTAGGGGGACCAACAGCGTTTCAGTTGTATTGATTTCCTCGGCTCTTGAAACTATCTCTGCTTCCAAAGAAGCCAGACGGTCTGCACCTCTGAAAGAAAGCGTTCAGAAGGCCTTGGATTTTATTCGCGCTGACCAAGGGGGCGATCATATTCGAGAAATATTTGAACCTCTTCGTCTCGCCTGCGAAACGAGAAATGAGAAATTGATGATCGCCAGCTTAGACTGCATTTCCAAACTCATCTCATATTCCTTCTTCGCAGCCGAAACAGGCCCGGAATCCTCTGCCACACATTCTCCCCCGCCCTCTCCTGGTCCAAACGGATCGCAAACAAGCATTCAACCCCCATCTCTTGTAGACTTGGTCGTTCATACAATCACTGCATGCCATTCCGAGACCACCCCAGAAACGGTATCCCTCCAGATAGTAAAGGCCCTTCTGGCTCTAATTCTCTCACCCACCATCCTTGTTCACCATTCCTCCTTACTCAAGGCCGTAAGAACGGTYTACAATGTCTTTCTTCTCAGCACAGATCCAGTAAACCAGATGGTCGCTCAGGGTGGCCTTACTCAGATGGTACATCACGTATTCACGCGCTGCACAGTTAGTGGGCAGAGCGGTGCCCGTACACCAGTCTCACCTGGAGCCGACCTTCCCTTGTCTACGTCTGATTCCTTCTCCATTCCCAATGTTGCCAATAACATGGATGCCCCTTCGGAGGGAAGCAATGGACCCTCACGCCGCACCTCCACAGCATCGCTTCCTTTGACACATTCCACGTCTACTGATTCGGGGGCCGCCCCGGAGGCACATCCAGAGGATTTGCACGTCCCCACTCCCAGGGATAGCCTACCCAGGTGAGCAGGCAGTCTCCTATTTTTATCATGTATTTACTGATCGTTCGTATTTTTAGCAGGGTAAGCGTAGATGGGAGTGAACATCCAGAATATTTTGGTCAACATCCCATGTCTACGAACGATCTCTTCGTAAAGGACGCATTCCTCGTCTTCCGGGCGCTGTGTAAGCTTACAATGAAGCCGCTCAACACTGATAGGTAATGCTCCCTGATACTGAAGCCTCTGATCCAGCTGATATCTTTCTCAGCGAGCGGGATTTGAAGTCGCACGCTATGCGCTCGAAACTTCTTTCTTTGCACTTGGTGCTTACGATATTGAATTCGCACATGCCATTGTTCGTCGACCCGAACGCCTTGATCTATTCTAGCTCGTCCCATGAAGCATCGACATTCGTCCAGGCGATAAATCAATACCTGTGCTTATGTCTTAGCCGGAATGCAGTAAGCCCAGTTCCGCAGGTTTTCGAGATCAGTGTGGAAATCTTTTGGCGTGTTCTCTCTGGGATGCGTGGAAAGCTTAAGGTATCTGCGGTTATGTATCTCAAAATGATTTTATATCTGATAGGTTTCCTTTAGAAAGAGATTGAGGTCCTATTGCATGAGATATTTATTCCCATCTTGGAAATGAGGACATCCACTTTGAAGCAGAAAGCAGTGATTTTAGGCATGTTGTCGAGGTTGTGCCAGGATCCCCAGGCACTCGTAGAGATCTACCTGAACTATGATTGTGATCGTGGGGCAGTCGATAATATCTACGAGCAGTAAGTCTTCCTTGCCAGTTAATAGTCGTAACATCCTAATCTTCGTCAGCCTCATGAACATCATCACCAAAATTGGTTCGTCCAGCGCTACACCACATGCCCCGAAGGTCCCGGAGCCTCAAAGTCCAGCTGTGAACCCCACGAGTAAGGGTCACAATAACCCTGTCCCTGCCTTGAGCACCTCTGCTCTGTCGGTCTCTGGTTCCATGGATACGTCAACAATGGGACTTTCGGAAGCTCAGTTGAAGAGGCAAGGCCTTGAATCTCTTGTCGCCGTGCTGAGATCTCTTGTAGCTTGGGGAACGGCGGCTGGTAAAGTTGCTGAAGACCCCCCTCCTCCTTCAGCGACTTCCCCACGTCCTCAGACTGGAGAAGACATTCGACGGGAGTCAATGACGACCGACAATTCTTCCGAAAAGTTATCGACCACAACTGGTAGTGTCGAGAACTTTAGGCTTCCAACACCAGACTTGAATGACGACCCGTCGAAATTCGAGAGCGCAAAGCAAAGGAAGACAACCCTTCTAGAGGGGATCAAGAAGTTCAACTTCAAACCGAAAAGAGTATGTCGCATCTTTTCCACAAAGTGATAATTGTTGACGCATGCTCCACTAGGGCATAAAATTCCTCCTCGAAAATGGCTTCATTCCGAGCAATTCTCCTCAAGATATCGCAACGTTTTTGCTCAACACTGACGGTCTGAGTAAATCTATGATTGGCGAATATCTAGGTGAAGGGTACGTGCCTTTTTCTACTGCAGCCCCATTCATTAACCCCAGACGACTAACAGAGAGGAGGAGAACATTGCTATCATGCACGCCTTCGTCGATTCGCTGGATTTCAAAGATGTTGCTTTCGTCGATGCTCTTCGGTTGTTTTTGCAGTCTTTCCGGCTCCCCGGAGAAGCCCAAAAGATCGATCGGTTTATGCTGAAGTTCGCCGAGCGTTACATCGCCGGAAACTCTCAAACTGCTTTTGCCAATGCTGGTTTGTACCTCAACGACTCCTTGTGCATTATGATTGTTGATGATCAACCTCAGATACCGCATATGTGCTTGCATACTCTGTAATCTTGCTCAATACTGACGCTTTCAACCCACAAGTCAAAAGGCGTATGACCAAGGCTGATTTTCTGAAGAATAACCGTGGTATCAACGACGGGCAAGACCTCCCGGAAGAGCTCCTGTCTTCGATTTACGACGATATCGTCAATAATGAAATTAGGATGAAGGATGAAATTGAAGCTGGTATCCTAGCACCGTCGAACGCCACCCTCGCAAACGTTCTGGTCAACGTTGGCAGAGATCTCCAGAAAGAAGCGTATGTCATGCAAACAAGCGGAATGGCTAACAAAACCGAGGTCTGTTATCCTTGGACGATGTCAACCTTCAATAACCATATCTCATCCAATTTGTAGGCCTTGTTCAAGACGATGATGAAGTCCCAACGCAAAGGTTCAAGAGATGAGAACCAGTACTTTAGTGCTTCCCATTTTGTTCACGTTCGACCAATGTTCGAAGTCGCTTGGATTCCTTTCCTAGCGGGATTGTCAGGACCACTACAGGAAACCGATGATCTCGAGATCGTGGAACTCTGCTTGGATGGATTCAAGAGTGCCATTCGAATCGTGTGTTTCTTTGACATGGAACTGCAACGGAACGCCTTCGTCACCACCCTCGCCAAGTTCACATTCTTAAATAACCTTGGAGAGATGAAAACAAAGAACATGGAGGCAATCAAGACATTGTTGGATGTTGCAGTCACTGAAGGCAACAACCTCAAAAGTTCGTGGCACGAGGTCCTGACTTGTGTCAGTCAATTGGAACATATGCAGCTCATTAGTGGAGGCGTTGACGTTGATGCTGGGAAAAAAGGGTAAGTCATTTAATATCCCACTACGATGAATCTTAAACCCTTCGCCTACAGACGACCACGCAAGCTGCCAAATGAGGAGCTGGCTAATGAGAGTAGATCAACTCATATTACTGTCGCCACCGACATGGTCTTTTCTCTTAGCCATTATTTATCAGGAGTGAGCCTATTGCTTCTTTCGATACTGCTGAAATTAAACCATCCTCCAGACCGCCATTGTAGACTTTGTACAAGCGCTCAGCGATGTTTCCTGGGAGGAAATCTCATCCTCAGGCCTCTCCCAACATCCGCGATTATTCAGTTTGCAAAAACTCGTGGAAATTTCCTACTACAACATGAGCCGTATCCGTCTAGAGTGGTCGAATCTGTGGGACATACTTGGGGAACATTTCAACCAGGTTCGCCGCTGCTTGACTTGCTGAACTACTCATTCTCATATAATTGTAGGTTTGCTGTCATAACAATCCACATGTTGGGTTCTTTGCTTTGGATTCTCTTAGACAATTGGCCATGAGGTTTTTGGAGAAAGAGGAGTTACCGCATTTCAAATTTCAGAAGGACTTCTTGAAACCCTTCGAGCACACTATGATTCATAATGCTAACCCCGAGATTCGTGACATGGTATGCCATTCATGTCTGTGCAGTTTCTGTTCCTCATGTGCATCATCCAGGTTCTCCAATGCCTTCAGCAAATGATACAAGCGCGGGTCCACAACCTACGGTCTGGCTGGCGCACCATGTTTGGTGTTTTCCAGGCGGCGTCTAAAGTTTTGACAGGTCTGTGTGTTTCTGTGTCGTCCTTCTACTATGCACGCCTAAATCTTGGCTCGGTAATTAGAGCGTATTGCCAACTCTGCGTTTGAAATCGTTACAAGATTGAACAAGGAGCACTTTAACTCCGTAGTGCGGCATGGTGCATTTGCAGACCTCACAGTATGTATCACGGAGTTCTGCAAAGTGAGCAAGTATCAGAAGATCAGCCTGCTCGCCATTGCTATGCTACGCGGAGTCATCCCTGTTATGTTAGAGTGTCCTGAGTGTGGATGGGATTCAGAAGCTTCAACTACTTCAATGGACGACAATATGATCAGGTACTGGTATCCGGTTCTGTTCGCTTTCTATGATATAATCATGAACGGAGAAGATTTGGAAGTACGGAGACTGTGGGTAGCTTTTCGGTTACTTTCATGTATTCTTTCTCTAAGCAACTTGCAGAGCACTGGACTCGCTGTTTACCACCCTAAAGACCTATGGCCGCACCTATCCTGTAGATTTTTGGGATACTGTCTGCCAGGAGTTACTCTTCCCGATTTTTGCTGTGCTCAAATCCAGCCAAGATCTATCCCGGTTCAGTACACAAGAAGACATGAGCGTTTGGTTATCGACAACTATGATCCAAGCTCTCCGAGACCTTATCGACCTCTATACGTTCTACTTCGATATCCTGGAGCGCTTCCTAGATGGCCTGCTCGACCTCCTGTGTGTCTGTATTTGCCAGGGTGAGTGTCATCCCATGGTCCTCCGTGGTTGCCCACTAACATTGATCCGTTCAGAAAACGATACCCTGGCTCGCATAGGAACATCGTGTTTACAACAATTATTGGAGAATAACGTCTCGAAGTTAAGCGTCGCAAGATGGGATCGAGTGGCCACTACTTTCGTTCAGCTGTTCCGGACAACGACACCTCACCAGCTATTTGACGAAAGCCTTCGGGTTGAAATCGACGGCAGTAGCCCCGATATCGCAGATACCAATGGTTGGTCCTGTTCCAAATACCTGAAAATGCTTGTTTATGATCGTTGTAGATGCGAACGGACAAGCCATTTTACCCGCTCCTTTATCACCTCAAGGGGAACGACAAGCCGATGCTCGAATTTCTGCCCTCGACCGCCGCCGGATATTCAAACAGATAATTGTGAAATGCGTCCTCCAGCTTCTCCTTATTGAAACCACCAACGATCTCTTACGAAACGACGAGATATATATGACCATTCCTCCGAGTCAATTGCTGCGGCTCATGGGAGTTCTTGACCATAGCTATCAGTTTGCTCGCATGTTCAACGATGACAAGGAACTACGAACTGGCTTGTGGAAAGTCGGGTTCATGAAGCATCTTCCCAATCTTCTGAAGCAGGAGTCCAGCAGCGCGTCCACCCTAGTACATGTATTGCTGCGCATGTATTACGACCCCCGACCTGAGCATCAGAGTGCGAAAGCACAGATTACAGATCGTTTACTTCCGTAAGTTTGAGAACCCCGCTGATTCATACCTTTATTGAACTTTTCTCAGGTTGAGTCTTGGAGTGATTCGAGACTACAACAAATTGCGCTCGGACACTCAGGGCAAAAACATCATCGCATGGACTCCAGTCGTCGCTGAGATTCTCGACGGTTTCTGTCGTTTCGAGGACAAGACAGTAGGTCAAATTTCTCTCTATTGAATGCACCATAGCTTACCACGGCACCTATAGTTTTCGCGCTACTTGCCTGCCATCTATCCTCTTGTTACAGATTTGCTTTCACGCGATATAGCTCCAGAGATTAGACAATGCGTCAAGACATACTTCCTAAGGGTAGGGTACGCACAAGGTATAATAGAGGCTTCATCGTAGTATTTGATCTGTATTTATTTCGTCTGTATAATTGACCATTCGGATAATGCATAATATTCAAGAATCCTCGATGAATTAAATGGGTACCGTATGGTTTGTAAGCATCGTATGTACTTGTCTCTCTCTGTCCATGTATTATCTGTACCCAAAGCCTCCCTGATAACCACCGCTCCACCCAGTGGCCTGAGCAGTCAGTGCTGTAAAAAGAAGTTATCAGTTGAGCGTACTAAATTTCGATGGCCATGCCACTCACGATTTGGTCTCAAGGGATCATGTTGGGTAGTGTTATCGTCACTTGCAAAAGTCCCCGACTTCATCTGCGCGAAGATATTGGCAGGATTGGTATTATTGGTGTTCGACGCTGGAATGGGTGGTGGTGAGACCATGCCGTTATTGAAGGTATTCCCACCAAATCCAGGGTTAAATCCTGTAGGCTCTGTTTGGAGACTAAAGTGAGTGAGAGGAAACAGAAGGCCTGTGAACAGTTCTCACGAGGAGCAAGAGATCCAAAGGAATTCGTAGATCCAAACGAGTTGGTAGCTTGGATAGGATTCATGTTACCACCGTTCATGCCACCATTCATACCTCCGTTCATACCTGAAAAAGGCATCCCCGTTGGCTGAGACATCATGGGCTGTTGCATACCAGGATAACCGGTTGGCTGGCTTTGCAAGAAAGAGGGTTGCTGCTGCGGATTTGCAAACGGTGAAGGATTTGCGAAAGGAGATGGTGAAGGATTGGCAAATGGTGATCCATTCACAGGTGGTCGTGTGGGGACAAATCCGTTTAGTCCAGTCTGAGTAGGGATCAAAGGCTGAAGCAAGCTTTGATTAGCAGGTACAGGGGCAAATGGACCACGCGGGCCGTTGAAAGACTGTTGCGGAGGAGCAGCCGTGTGCTGTGGAACGAGACCATTCTGCATCTGTCCCATCGGAGACGGGGACGAGCTCATTCCAAGTCCAGCGTGGAAACTTGGGGGGACCTGCGGCGCAGCAGTTACAGGAGTCTGCGACATGGGAGTAGGTGCAGGGGTATTCTTGCGCAATTCACTGAGTCGTGCTAACTGGTTAAATATGTCGGACTCCGTCGTTTGAGCAAGGCTAGCCGGCGACGTTGACGTGGCAGGAGGACTGACTGGCTGGCTGACTGCAGAGGCGACGGCAGGTGCTGGAGCAGGTGGTGATACTGCAGCAACTGGAGGTGGGGCTGGTGCAGCTGGAGGTTGAGCCGCAGTTGTTGGTGGTGCAGATGGAGCACGAAGAGCGGCAGCAGGGGCGGGGCTGGCTGGTTTATTTCGCGGCGTCCAAGCATCATCATCAAACCCACTAGCAGCAGGGGCTGCAGAACTAGCACGTGGAGGGGGCTGAACAGGAGTAGAAGATGGTCGATCTACAGGACTCAACAGTTGGGGAGACCCTGCGCGGGCAGCAGCCGAAACCGCTCCAATGGCACTCATGTCAACAGCTGATGGTGGTAAACTGCTACTAGGTTTGGGTCTACCACGACGAGACGCCTTGAGGGCACCTCCGGGACCAGCGAAAAGACTAGGAGGTGTCTTTGTTTGTCCTGCGCTTTCTGCAGCTTGTAATTGTCTTGCCAACTCTTCATCCTTAGCAATCTGTGCAGAGTTGTCCTTCTCTTTCTCCACAGGAGGTTTCAAAGTCTGAATGGCCTTGGTGACTCGAATAATATCTCCTTCTCTCAACCCAAGGGAACGCATAGTCGAGTCCGTGATATCCCCCAAAATTGCGGCGTCGATCTTGTCTCTCTCGAAAGAAGCAGCATAGCGTGTACAATCGTCGATGTCACACCCTGCATTGAGGAAGAACTCAAACCAATCAATACGAGGCCCTTTCCTAGCTGGTGGCTGGGTTGCCTCTTGCTATTAGCACGTTGAATAGCAAGAGGGATGTCGTCTTCAGACACCTTCTTAGTCGGCTGCTTGGAGGTCACCCTATCAACATAGCGCATATCTTCAGCAGACATCTTTTCTGAAGGCACTTCGACGATGACACCGTTTGTCTTATGTAGACGCAGTTTCCCATTGTTGAAGCCGAGGAACGCAGCATCAACCCGGAACTGGCCAGTGCGATCGTGCCAGATTCGAACTTTCTCAGGAGGTGGTTCTACAAGCGGCGTTATGTTACAAATGGGATATGTGCACGAATAAATATACTTACTGCCGTTATCCAAAGACCCCCTGCCAGCTGAGGATGATGCACTTGGTTGTTTCCGGTGTTCCTGCGTAGGTTCAGGCCTGTACAACGTATCAGAAAAAGGATAGGAAAAGAGTTTTGAGTGAAAGTCACCCACGATGAAGGTGGGGGAGTGGACCTGGCAGCAGCAGCTTGTTTCCGCTTCATGCGTTCCTCCTCAGCAGCGGCAGCGGCAGCATTGGCTCTTTGCGCGGCCTCTTGCTTCTTTCGTTCCCTCTCCTTCTTCTCTTTCTCCTCCTTCTGCCTTCGAGCACGGTCTGCCTCCGCTCTTTCCCTCTCCTGCTGGGCTGCGGCAGACGCAGCTGTAGCTACAGCTTCGTCTTCGTCGTCATCTTGGGCATTCTGAGGAGCAGCGTCTTTGTTGACAAGCTGGTGGGTTGGTTCGGGTAAATAAATCCAGTAAGCATGGAATAGGCACCCACCTCAACATAAGATGCAGGAACAACACCCTCTCCTCCGTCAGCATTGCGGCATTTCCACCATTCCTGGTCATCTTTGTCAATCACCAGAAGCTGCTCCCCCTCTGTAACAGTGAGCTCATCCTCTCCGTCGGCCTTGAAGTCGTACAGAGCAACAGCACCCTCCCCATCTGCGTCTCCAGTTGCACCCTCTTCTTCGTCCTCAGGGGAAGGCGAGCGTGGGGGAATAATTACTGGGGAAGCAGGGGAGAAATGCACAGAAGGCTTCTTCATCGCGTCTCTGAGAGGCGGTGGAATGGCACGGGCTGTAGGGACTGGCGCCGGAGCAGGCGACTCTTCTTGAGGTTCCTCCTCTTCGTCTTGTTCCTCATCGGGCTGTGAAAGGGCTCGTGAGGATTCCAACTTGGCAACGATGGCCTCTGCATGATCTTTGGATCCAGCTGTAAAATGGAGCGTGGTAGGGCTGGGGCCAGTAACGTCGAAATGGACATGTTTTCCCTTCTCCATGTTGATGCTATTGATGTCACCGGTTTGCCATTTCTGGACAGCAGCCTAGGATGTATGGATCATAAGTTGGAGAGCGGAGGAGACGTCGGGAGGGTCATGAATTAAACTGACCTTGCTGGTCTCACTGGCAAAGAAGACTGCTCCGTTACCAATGCCGAGAGTCCCCTTCATCTTCTTCCCCTTCTTGTCTACCTCTGAAACTGACCATGTCTTGATGTCATCGGAGCTGAGTTTGGAAGATGCGACTCGAACGGCAGGGTCAACATAGGTGCTAACAGGGCGAGGTCGCTGGGGTGTATAAGATAGCGAAGTGGTTTGTGGATAGATGAAGGAGCTTACATCTGGGGGGACTATTATTGCAGGTGCGGCTGAAGCGGGTGGTTCCTCTTCTTGCTCAGTGTAAGATTCAACGTAATTTGCTGGAACATAACCAGCTTTGCCCCCCTCTTTGGTGCTTTGGACGAGTAGCCAGTCATCCTCTGCGTCAAAAGCCAGCAGAATCTCATCCTCTACTATAGTAAGTTCCCCGGGAGCACTTGCTTCGTAATCGTACAAAGCCTTCACGAGCGAGGAGTGTTCAGCCTGGCGGAAAGGGTTAGGGAGATTCAAAAGATGTGGAGGTACATACATACTTGTTCGACATATGCAGCTGGAACGAGACCAATTGGCCCTTCTTCTCCCTGCGAGGCTCCCTTTACTTGAACTTTCCACCAGCTGTGAGTGAGTAAGAATTAGTGGGGTTCGATGGATAGAGAATGTGATTAAACGCACTCTTCATCCACTCGTTCTTTAAGAAACAAAAGCTGATCTTCTGCAACTGCAATTTCGTCTTCTGATTGGGGTGCATAGTCATAGGACGCCTTGAGGACGGCCAGATGCTCGTCAGCCATATTCCTCGTTTCCGTCCTTCGATGATGCAGCGGGGCAAAGTGTGGTGGCTACCTAATCCGGAAGCGGCGCCGGGCTTGGTCGCTTATGGTTTGTCAATGTTATATGTAATCTCCAGCTGTAAGAAGCTATAGTAAATAGTGCTAGAAACTACAAGTGCACATCCAACCTCTACCGATGTAAATTAGATTATGTTTAATTAGTATTGCACATTATATGTGGCATTCTGTGGTTCTTAAGCAGTGATGGAAAAGCTTACACAGTTCTGGAGCCTCGTTTTCTCTCTCTCTTGTACCATCATCCNAGCTCCTGATCAGAATGAGCAGACTAAACGCTGGAGCATACGAGTTCGTTCCAGGAAAAGGSTTTGCCCTTCCTCCACATCTTCAGCAAGCTCCGCCAACTCTGCCGCCTCTCGAGCGTCCAGAGGTCACTGAAGCGCCCCGCCCTGCCCCGACGATCTCTCTCAACATCGGCGGCGCAAAACCACCAGCACCCGCTGTGCAGCCCCCAGCGCTGCCACAGCAACAACCTCCAGCACCTGTACCAGCAAAAGAAGATGTTTCAGCAAAGCCAGCAGCAGTCGCAGCCACCGCTGCTTCGGCAAAGACCTCTAAAGCTTCTTCACCCGCTCCCTCTGGCCCATCTAAAACCTTCACATTGGAGAAAGCAAAGACAGACACTGCTGCTATCGCACTAGAGGTTCAAGCTGCTGCCGATCAGGCTGTATTGGACGATCTTTACGGACAAGGTACGGGCATAGTCCAAAGTCCTATTGTCACTGTTCATCGACTGACATCTCTGCTTCTTCCTAGCCAAACAGCACCTGAACATTGTATTTATTGGTCATGTTGATGCAGGAAAAAGTACCATGGGTGGGAACCTCCTCTTCATGACCGGAATGGTGGACAAGCGCACCATGGAAAAGTACGAAAAAGAAGCAAAGGACGCTGGCAGAGAGACTTGGTATCTTAGTTGGGCTCTGGACTCTACTCCTCAGGAACGATCGAAGGGAAAGACTGTCGAGGTTGGCAGAGCATACTTTGAGACCGAAGCCCGTCGCTATACCATTCTCGACGCACCCGGACACAAAACATATGTCCCCTCTATGATTTCTGGTGCCGCCCAGGCTGACATAGCTATCCTCGTCATCTCCGCCCGAAAAGGTGAGTTCGAGACCGGTTTTGAGAAGGGTGGTCAGACGAGAGAGCATATTATGTTGGTGAAAACCGTCGGCGTATCTAANCTAATCGTTGTCATCAACAAAATGGACGATCCCACTGTCAACTGGGAGCAAGCACGATACAACGAAATCAAAGACAAGCTAACTCCATTCATCAAGGCTGCTGGATTCAACCCCAAAACCGATGTCACCTTTATCCCTGGATCTGGTTATACTGGACTCAACTTGAAAGATCCTGTACCCAAGAGTATCTGCCCATGGTGGAAGTACGTCCGTGTTCTTATTTATACTCCATTGCTTATCTTCTCACGTTCGCCTACCTGTCTTACAGCGGAAAATCTTTCCTGAATCACCTCGACACCATGCCCATGGTCGATCGCAAGATTAACGCGCCCCTCATGATGCCTGTCTCGGAAAAATATAAAGACATGGGTACCATCGTTGTGGGAAAAGTCGAGTCTGGGCATCTCCGCAAAGGAGACACCTTGCTTCTAATGCCGAACAAGGAACATGTCGAAGTTGCGGCAATCTACAATGAGATGGAGGACGAAGTCGATTCCGGCTTGTGTGGTGACAATGTCCGCATTCGACTTCGTGGAGTAGATGATGAAGACATTAGCCNTGGTTTCGTGCTCACCAGTCCGTCCAAACCAATCCACGCTGTGCGACAATTTGAAGCCCAGCTGGCTATCCTGGAACATAAGAGCATCATTTGTGCAGGATATTCTGCAGTCATGCATGTTCATACGTTAGCTGAGGAAGTTACACTGCCTGTGAGTAGCTTCTATCCACATGTTTGTACGTGGCGTCTTACTCGATATTAAATAGGCTCTACTTCATTATTTCGACAAAGCGACTGGCCGCAAGTCAAAGAAGCCCCCACAGTTTGCCAAGAAGGGTGAATAGCTTCTGTATCTATACTCTTTGTTATGACTGAATCCTCTGTCCACATCAAGGCCAGAAAATTGTGGCGCTAATCGAAACGGCTGCACCCGTTTGCGTAGAAAAGTTCTCTGAATATCCTCAACTGGGCCGATTCACACTGAGAGATGAAGGTAAGTACTCCCCGAATTCCCCGAATCATGTCTTTCTGACCTTCTTTTCAGGGAGAACTATCGCTATCGGAAAGGTATGCCCCACGCTAAGGACTGTCGGCGAAATAACTAACTTCTCTGTGTTTACAGATAACTAAATTGATTGAAGCCACGGATGAAGTAACAGAGGGTGTCAGCAACATGTCCGTGGCGTAATATCTATCAATCATGTAGATGTGTGTAGCCCTGTATCAACCGTATATATGTACCATTCAAATGAAAGTTTGTACAAGGAATAGTCACCTCCGCAGCATCTCCTGAGCCCTAGGGTTGTCTACCCGACTCCTCATCATCATTCACCATTACTGGTCTGTTGGTGGTCGCCTGATGGTGAAGGTGATGTTTTAGAGACGTCGTGACTTCCTCTAATTCGGCTACTTATGTCCCGGACAAACGGAGGGGACGTTGCTGGTATAAAGATCAGCAGGGACTGAGCTCTTCATCACTTCTTTTCCACCACAAACATACGAACTATGACCGCTTCTCATTGGCAACCCAAGTGTTCTGTCGAGGAAGGCAAGTCCACACGAGTCTTCGTGCATGATGAAGGATCCTCAACTCTATCTATCGCAAGCCAACAAGATATTATGTTCCCCTGGACAACTTCATGAGATGGAAACCCGGGTGCGTATATAATAACGCTCTCCGATGTTCCAATGGAACTTAACCAGACCTTTGAATCAGGTAATTGAAGGGAAAGTACAGAGAGTCTACAAGAATCTTTGGCCATCTGTCCGCGACTTCTGGCTTTGGGCTTGTCATGAACATAGTAACAAGATCAATGCCGTGTTTGAGAATGAAAGGTATACATTTCAAGAGATGTTAGAACGAAGTATTAGAACCGCAGGCATCTATCAGGATGTTTACGGCGTGGTGAAAGGTATTTCTCGGATATTATACTCTGGACTGTACATACAGGCTAACATCGATCCGTAGGGGACAGAGTCGGAATTTGTGGGAGAAATTCTCCTGAGTATCTGATAGCGTTCTGGGCTTGTCGTGAGTAGTTTCTTCTGGTTTTGTGGCGGCAATCAGTAACATTCGCTTCTTCAGATCTTATTGGGGCTATTTCCGTGCATCTGAACGCGTAGGTGATCTATATTCAATTGAGTGGTGTCTTCCTGGTTAACAGTACAAAGCTGGCTTCCTTTGGACGGGCTGAAGTATTGTCTTACTCGAACACAAGCCAAGTTGGTCATCGTGGACCCCGAACGTGCCGACGTCCTCAATTCCTCCCTTTCTGAATTACATAAAGTCGCAGGAATGACCGCTATGATCGTCATTGATAACCATGAACAGCGTACATGGGCAGGTTTACATGACTGGCGGTCTGTGAAGAAGGCCTATAACGGTGATGGCGCACACATTCTGGAGAGGAAAGTCGATATCTCTCCAGAAGATGATGCTATTGTTATGTTTACGTCTGGGACCACTGGGAATCCAAGTATATCCGCCAAAATCTTTGAAATGATATCAAGGCTGATTACAGAATTTGTGTAGAGGGCGTGTTGAGCACACAAAGGGCTTTTTTGAGCAATATTTTCAATGAAAGTAATATCTTGGTCGAAGTATTTTCCTACTGATATTTTAGGTATAGGCTGGTGCTGGCACTCGTAGAGCGGCAATCAGGAGAGGGGAGGACCCCAACGCCCCATTGCCCCCTGGACCACAAAAAGCCATCCTCCTCTCGGTACCCCTCTTCCATGCGACAGGCTTAACAAGCTATACAGTAAGATAGAGGGTCATTTATGTTGGAGCACTCTTACCTACTACCAGATGTAGTTAATTGGGGCAATTATGGGGTACAGTATCGTTATGATACGCAAGTGGGATCCTAAGATCGGTACGTATCTATCTCTTGTCGTCTTAGTGAGAACGGTGTATTGATTCCACCTTGCATAAAGCTGTTAGGTAACTAACTATACTCCTTGTAAACGAGGAAGCGTATTATGACACCACTGACTCGCATGTTTTTATAGTCTCATTAAGCAGGAGAATGTTGCACTGGCTGGAGGGTAGGAATCTCTCAGCCCTCCAACACTGAACTATCAACAACCGTTTCTTTAAATCCTAGAGTTCCTTCCATGGTGACAGATTTGATCGAAGAGCAATCCCTGAAGGACCACCCCCTCGACACATTCATGTTTGGGGGATCGTTAGCACCTGTGCAGTTAGCGGCAAGAGTTAAGAAAGTTTTTCCGGATACATCGATGTGAGTGCCCCAAACCCTATATCTTCCTTCTTTCCGCCACAACTGGTCTTTCGCAGGAGCCAAGGTTACGGGCTTACCGAGACAAATAGTGTGGCTGTCGGATTTGGTGAGAACATACATTGCTCAAGTTCTTCAGACCAGCTGAGAGTGAAATGTCCAGCGGGAGAGGACTATGTTGCTCGGCCGACAAGTTGGTACGCAACTTGATCAAAGGACAAGCTGGTATTTTTCGCTGATGCTGTTCAGTGGTCTTCCATCGCCTGTGAATGATCTTCTGATCATGGATGAGAGCGAGAAAGCTGTACCTACCGGTATTACAGGTGAGGTTTGGATACGTGGACCCAATGTCATGAAAGGGTACTGGGGAGAGCCTGGTATGATTGTTTTATGCTCTCAACGACTTTGGCGCTGACGCTTCATGTAGACGCGACAGCCAAAGTTTGTGCAACACCCAATCGTGCGATATTTGAACATGCCTGAGTAACATGATGATCAGGTTCTCACCCAAGATGGATGGCTCAAGTCGGGAGATATAGGTTACTTGGACAGTGAAGGGTTCTTGTATATCAAAGACCGGAAGAAGGATATCATAATTCGGGGAGGAGAGAACATTGTAAGTGACGCCAACATATCACTATTGAACAGATTTCTTATGACGTCTACTTTGGAAGCCCTCGGTCGCTGTCGAGAACGCGCTCTATGCTGAACCAGCAGTTCAAGAAGCAGCTGCGGTATGTGGAAATGAGAGTCCGCAGGAGAGGAGGGATCCGCATTGACAATATCACAACATAGGTTGGGATCCCAGATGAAAGGCTAGGAGAACTCGTGGCGGCTGTTGTTTCTGTAAAGCCCTCCTACGTCGGCAAGCTGACCGAAAAGTCGTTGATCGCTACCGCACGCAAGTAGTGAGTCAGGCAGCAATGAACGGCGACTTATCTGTTCTGACTTTCGTACAAGCCTCCCAAGATTCTCTGTGCCAGCCATGATAATTATCAAGGACGGGGAACTTGGTATGTGACAAGACACTTGAAATATGCCTTTTTTATCTAACCGGGAGTGTAGAACATACCCCTTCTGGCAAGGTCATGAAAGCAGACCTCCGGAAACTGGCAAAAGCTGAATGGACCAGGAGAAATTCCACCGAAGGGCCTTCTACATTGGCAAAGTTGTAGAAGTCGTGAGCTCATCTGTACGATACCAAATTGTAGAGTTACTTGCTTGGGTATCAATGTTGTGGTGGTTATGATATAATCAATAGGATTTTCGATTTCTAAGGTGTTGGAATCAAAGAATGAGTCATATTACCTCGGTCCTCGGTGCGAATGATGACATAACTGTTGTATAGGCCATTTTTGGAGAACCCTGACCGTCTGGTAGTGACCACAACTTTAGAGCGTCCAGGACGATTTTGATGACATAGGGAACCACAGAAGATGGATCGCTCGAATTCAGCATCCTCCAACCCATCTGCGAGCTCCCGAGCTGGGACATCGGCTGGGCCATTTGCATATCAGACCCGGCTGTTGGAACGAACCTCTTCTCGCGGCGGAGGCTCGGTTTCTCGGAATAATTCTGGCTCTGGGATGTCCATTCTTACGCAGCCAACAGGTGGCCAAGCGACTCCAGTATCGACAAGAAGATGGACGCCCACTCATAGGGTGGCTAACAGTCTCGATGCCGTTCGTGGAAAATGGGAGGAAAGATCAAAGGATACTGCACTCGAGGATGCGCTAGCTGCATCTGCTGGACCGACTGGTAGACCACAACCCCCAGCACTCTCTTCTTCGCCAACGAGGTCCTCTATAGCTCAACCAACAGCCGCCTCATCGATCGTAGCTGCAGAGCCATACAGAACTCCAACCTATCTCAAGCGGCAGACAATGCCATCCCCAATCATTGCATCCCCCCTTTCACCGAACTCTACTGGGATCACGGTAGAAGCAGACATTCAACCATCAACATTCTCATCTGCGAGTTCTCATCGTATCCATCTCCCTACTTACGCTTCATCTTCTTCCCATTCACGCCGCAGATTTGAGGCTGATTCTACCCCAGAGCCGGCCTCTTCACCTGTCACCCCAGCTTCTCCCTTATTTCGACGCAGATTTGAACTAGACGCTACACCTGAACCGGTTGTATCCCCTACTACCACCCAATTCTCACACCGTAGGGTCGAGGCAGAATCGACGCCTCAACCTGTCGCCACACAGAAACCCCATGTCCTGTCTGCCGCTCGACGTCGTTTCGAAGCTGACCCGTCCCCCGGGCTTATATCATCTCCTTCCAGCTCTACATCCCCTCGTCCACGGTCTTCAACTTTCGATACGATTTCCTCCACATGGGCCGTCAGGGAGCGTGATGTTACTTCCCTTAGTTCACCTACCCGCTCATCTCATAATGTCGAACCACCCTCTCCTTTACCAACAACAAGACCTACGTCCATGTATGGATCCAATAGTTTCTCAACCGACAGACCTGAGAGACAGCCATATCCGGGGCCGAATAGTTCTGCCCTTCCCTCCCGCAACAACGGCAACACCCCTTCAAACCCCAGGGCATCGCGTGCTAACAGCTTTGGGGACATTTCCAATCGTCCGTCCGTGGAGCCCACTGTGCCTACTCCACCTAGCTCGGTCATGTCCCCACCCGTATACAAGAGCTCTTATATGCAGAAGAAGGCTTCGACCTATGGAGAAAGTCTGCTTGGGGGTCGAAGAAAACTAGGTAACCATCTTCCACGTATCGCAAGCGGCGACGGAGAAGAAAACGCGGTGCGCGCAGAACCTCGGAAAGCCGACGAGACAACACCACGGTCAACTCGCACACGTAGAGAGGCAAGAACAAGGGATGTAGATCCAGGACTTGATCTTTCTCCTCGGAAGGGGGATACTTTCACGTTGAACGTTGACAATACCGATGATGTCGCAGGCGTCCCGGGGCGAATGCGACTTTCAAGAAACAGGATGCCCAATGCCCCGGTACCTCTTCCGTCAGCCCGGCTAACTCAGACAAGGGGCCTCTGGNCTGATGCACAGAGACAATATATACAGGCTTATGAGTATCTTTGCCATGTTGGAGAGGCTCAGCAATGGATAGAGGGATGCCTTGGGGAAGAATTGGGTTTCGGTGTGGTAGAAATGGAGGAGGGCTTGCAGAATGGCGTAGTTCTTGCCAAGCTAGTGCGCGCATTTCGAGGGGAAAGTGTTGTCCGACGAATATATGAGGTACCAGAATTTCCCTATTGTGATAATACACTATCTAAAATATTTCCAGGCACCTAGGCTCGACTTTCGACATTCAGACAACATCAACATATTTTTCATATTTGTTCGCGAGGATATACAGCTTCCCGAGGTATATCATCCTTTTCACGTACATGATCTACTTCTTACTTTGGCCCGGCCAGTGTTTTATATTTGAGTTGACCGATTTGTACAACAAGAAGAATCTCCCCAAGGTCATATATTGTATACATGCTCTCAGGTTCCTATCTGCTTCTGTTGTCGCACACATATGCTAATTCAAACAAACACACAGTCATCTGTTGGCCCGCCGGGGAATGGCAGATCGTATTGGAAATCTTCTGGGTCGACTTCAATTCTCTGATGATCAGCTCCAGCGAACACACAAAGACTTGAAGAACTCTGGAGTTGCCATGCCCAACTTCGGAAGCATTGGTCGAGAGCTTGCGAAGGAGATCAATGAAGAGCCGGAGGAAGAGATTGAAACGGACGAAGAGCGTAGGTCTATCGTGTCAACAAACTATACCCTTATCTGAAATGGCGTTCTGCAGGTCGTGACCGGTTGCTATTGGAGAATGAAGGTTCAATCACTGCCCTCCAGGCTCACGCTCGCGGCGCAATTGCGCGCCGGGGCCAGATTACAATGCGAAATCAAATACGTTTAGTCGACCTTCATGTCCGTCGGTTTCAAGCTCGTGCTACTGGGGCACTTGTTCGGAATCAGATCAAACAACAACGGTCCGCCAGGAGCAATCTCATCCCCTGGGCTGTTGCCATCCAGGCCACTATTCGCGGTAGTCTCACTCGTTCTCGATGGCAAAGTTTCTTGCGAAAGATTAGGCGGACATCGCGAGACGTCACGAAACTGCAGGCACATTTACGAGGGGTCCTTCAGCGCCGCCATTTCGCTCGACTGAAAGCTGCCCTTAGGACAAGTGCATTTTCGGTCGTCAAACTTCAGTCATTGGCCAGAGCACAGTTGACGCGCAAGAGTCATACCGAGGTCACCAAATCATTCATCCTCCCTCCAGTCCAGCATGCAATCCTTTCCCTTCAGGCTCAAGGTCGCAGCGTCTTAGCAAGACGTCGGGCGATACGAAGAGCGAAAGCCATCGAGAAGGTCACCCCAAACTTTGAAGCACTGCAAGCTCATTGTCGGGGTGTGTTGACCCGCCGTCGCTTCCACAGTCAGATAGCCAAACTTGAAGATATCACCAGCGTGATGATCCGGATCCAAGCTTCTGCTCGTACTTTCATGGCAAGGAGGCGGCTCTTACTCCTCATTCGAGGTTTGCGGAAGGCTACTCCTGTCATCGTGGGCTTTCAAGCTCGTGCGCGTGCGATCATTGCACGTCAACAACATCACAATGTAAACAAGGCACTGTCAGAGATCAAAACCGTGGTTTCAGTTGGCGGTTTCCAAGCTCTCGCACGGGCTTCCATTGCTCGTAATAAGCATCGCGAGGTGGTCAAGAGCCTTGAGATGACTATTCCCGATGTGACGGGCTTACAAGCTATGGTTCGTGGCGCCCTTGTGCGTGAGCAGTACTACGCTTGGAGAGATCACCTTCACAACAGCGTGGATGTGGTCACGTTCCTTCAAGCTCTCCTGCGAGGTACAATGCAAAGACGCCGTTTCCAGCAGAAAATGGAGTACTATAGGGCCAACTTGAGCAAAGTGGTGAAGATTCAATCTCTCTTCCGTGCGAAAGAGACAAGGGAACAATATCGGCAACTCACCATGGGCCAAAACGTTACTGTCGGTACCATCAAGAATTTTGTACATCTGCTTGATGATTCCGAGGCCGACTTCCAGGAGGAGATCAAGGTAGAGAGACTGCGCAAAAGGGTTGTCGAGGCGATACGAGAGAATCAGGCCCTCGAGAATGATGTCAATGATTTAGATGTGAAGATCGCATTGGTCGTACAGAATGCTGGGAACGCAGAAATGGTAAAATCCCACCGGCGAGATACAATCGCTGCATCGACTAGGTCATCTCTTCTCGCGGAATACGGAGACCCTTTCTCGGGGCCGAACACGCTGGATCAAGCAGCTAGACGCAAGCTAGAGCTCTACCAGCAACTCTTCCACCTGCTTCAGACCCAACCAGAGTACCTGAGTCGCCTCTTCATCCGCATGTCTATGGATGATGCTACGGAGAAAAATAGACGTTTCACGGAGCGTGTAGTTCTCACTCTGTTTGGTTTTGGTCAGGATCGAAGGGAAGACTATCTTCTCCTGAAATTGTTCCAGGTATTACTTTCAGTCAGGTGTACTGGGCTGGAGATAATTAATTTGCATTTACTAGGTCTCCATCCAAGATGAAGTCACATCTGCCTCGTCAATCCCAGACATAGTCGAAGCTCATCCAATGTACCTCAACATTGCCGTTCAATATGTGCGACCCAAGCAAGTTGTCTATGTCAGAGACTCTTTGCAACACGTAATTCGAGGACTACTGGAAACCCCTGATCTTGACTTGGAAACTGACCCAGTCATTGTGAGTATTTCTCTCGTAGTCTCCATTCCGTTCGCTAATCCGTCTCACAGATTCGTCGCACCCTCATGGACCTTGAGGAAATGCGGACTGGTATTCCGAGTCCGTTAGAGAAGGACGTCTCTTTTCAGGTGGCACTTCAGGACCNTGCAGCCAGGGCAGAATATATCCGACGTTTGTGGCCAGCTTTGTTTCTCGTACTTCCAGGTACTCAATGCATACACCTATATTAGGACTACAAGTCGTGCGAGCCTGGTCTGAGATCTTCCTCAAGGCTATCATGGAATCCTCCCGAAAAATGCCTTACAGCATGCGTTACTTGGCTCGTGAGACTCTATCGGCTCTTCAAGTATGCTCGCATTAATACACTTTACTCTCATTGTGTCTATACTGATTGTACCAGTCCCGGTTTCCAGGTGCTCCGGACGAATCGTATGCAGCTTGCATTGGTCGGTTGGTTTTCTACCGCTATATCAACCCAGCTATCATGTGAGTTGGAGCTTGAACGTTATGTATCACGACCCTTATTCTTTTGCTAGCACACCGGAAACCTTCGATATTGTATCCAAAACCATTGATATTAAAGCACGCAAAAATCTAGCCCAAGTGTCGAAGGTTTTGACACAAATAACAAGTGGTCGTCTGTTCAACGAGGACAACACAGCCTATGTGCCTATCAACGACTTTGTGACCCTATGGACTCGCCCACTGTCGAACTGGTTTTTAGACGGTATGAAAGCATCAATCTATCTACTGACATTTTATCAATGCAAGACTGTTTCTAGTCGCAAATGTACCCGACCCCGAAGAACACTTCCATGCCCACGAGTTTCTGGACGCGACAGTACAGCCTAAGCCCATTTATATCTCTCCAAACGAGATTTATAGTATGCATGGCCTACTATCACAACACCAGCAATACTTGGTTTGTCCCTTGAACATGTGTCTCCTTCATTTTGCACTAACCTGAGATAAAGGCTGCTCGGGCTGAAGACCCTCTTAGAATTATCATTTCTGAACTAGGCGGAGTGCCTAACCTCGGCAGCGACGAGCTAAAGGATGCCAGAGATGTCGCGATTACGTTGGAACTTACCAATCGCTTCGCAGATGTTCAAGGTTTGGGAGTGCCCTAGTGCTTTCGGAAAGGTGTTAATTTCCGTTTTTAGATCCTCACGCGGAAGAAAAAACCTTATGGGTCCAGGCCAAACGTGGTGTTCTCGCAATTCTGCGTGTACAACCTGCCCAGGACCTGGTGGAGTCTTTGCTGCGTCCTGTCACCGATGAGGATGAAATTATCTGGGAAGATATTGTGGATGCAGAGATAGAAGCTGAACAGGTTCGACATCATCCCGCTCGCCAGGCATCCCAAGCGGCTCCAGAGTCGGCTTACCGCCTCGAAGATATACGCTCGTAAGCTCCAGAAACTTACCGAATCCTCCTGTGAATTTAAACACCTTTTTTGTAGGCTCAATTTCCGTGCCGTGAAAGCGCTTGCTATCTCTTACATTTTGAAGCTCGAGGAACAAGGAAAAATTACCCGTGAAGATGGATTCCAAGGTATTCTTAACGCCATCGCTGGGGACGTCAGGAGCAAGCATCGGAAGAGGTTGCATAGACAACAGGAGATGGAAAGTATGAATGACGCTATGAAACACCTGGCTGAACGCAAGAAGCACTTCGAAGAGCAAATAGAGAGCTACAATGACTATGTCAATGCGGCTATGACTACTATGCAACGGGGGAAAGGGTATGGCGCTTCTGTCAAAGGAGCTTGCTCCGTCTAATTCGGTCACTAACTTGGACCAACAGAAAGAAGCGATTTGTCCTCCCTTTCAGCAAGCAGTATTTCCATCTTCGCGACCTGCAAAAGTCAGGTCAAACTCCCCAATTCGGCTCATTCATCTACTCCGCCAAATCTTTGTATGACAAAGGCATATTGCTCTCTATCGATCAATATTCCCCTAGGCAGTTCGACAAAATTCAATTAACAATGTCGTCTGATACTCCCGGGATTTTCAACCTCCTCCTTGAGTCTTCCATCCTCGGCGGGATCCCAACACGGCTGGCATCTGAAGATATTCGGATGGAGACCCTTCTTCAAGCTAAGTATGAAAAGCGATCGTCAATATCATTGTTTGAAGGAAAGGCGAAAGTTAACTTGGAACTCTTCGTGTTCCAAATTAACAAAAAGTAAGTCAATATTCTGTTTACCAAGTCCTTGACATTGAATTGGTTTCCAGGTTTTATGCCTAACGATTTTAACGCCCAGCCGTGCTCATCTGTTGTTCTCTTCTTGCACTGCATATAATTATTAACTCATGACCATTGTCCATCTCCGGTACATATCTTATGACGAACTCCTAAATTCCGTATTTGTACCCCCTAGTCATATCCATGTATTTCAAGCACAATTTACACCCTTGTCGATCGGTATTCGAAAACGCTCTTACCATGCTATCACGCCGTCGGCCTCTAGCTGTTTCACGTTCGACTCTGTCATCCCTAGAATCTCCTGAAGGACCTCATTTGTGTGCTGCCCTAAGGCCGCTCCAGCCCATCGCGGCTGGTGTTGACATCCGTCAAGAACGGGGAAGGTTCCCTGCATTTTCACACAATAACCACCATCTCTTTCCGCCCCGTCAACAGCTACTTCCTGTAGTGCTTGACGTGCAGTCAACTGCTCATTGTCCATAATATCTGCGGCATTTGCAACTCTCCCTACAGGGACAGATGCGTCATGCATTGTCTGCAACACTTGCTCTGCGGTGTGACACCTCGTCCAAGCTGAAATAGCTTCCTCTATCTCATCTTGTCTAGTGACACGGTCGCGGTTGTGTGCGTATTGTTCTCCGAGGAGGTCTACCCTGTTGATTGCCGTCATCAGTCGTTTGTATATGGTGTCTCCGTTTGCTCCGATAACTATGTAGACGGGTACTGAAGGAGATGCTGGGTCTGGCAAGCAAGGGTACACATTTGTCGGCACAATCCCAGTGACAGACGAGCCAGACGGTCCTCGGATTTTCCCAGTGCGGCTGTATTCTGGGATAATGCCTTCCATAAGGTTCAACATGCTTCAATGGCAGGGTTAGAGCTATCTCCAGGCCGCGGATGCGGAAATTACCTCTCCAAGATGCTGACATCTACACATATGCCAGCTGGTTGGCCAACATTTGCTTTCTTTTGCTTGCTCAGCAGGGCTAGTACCTGGGGATCGAGAACACTTCAATATGACTTGTGTTACAGCATGAGAGTGTTCTTCGGCAACTTACTGTCCCAAAGGCTGCATGTAGTCCAGCGACAGAGTCCCCGAGACTGATGTTAGGTCTAACTGGAGGTCCAGAAAGCCCTTGGTCCAATAAATCAGGAAACCCGTTGATGAAACGGAATCATGATTCCCCTTCACAAACAGATGCATAACCAGGGCGGGGAGCCCATGGCCCAGTTTGACCGTAGCCACTAACCCTGGTGAAAATGAGATCAGGATTATGAGGGTGCAGTGCGTCTGGTCCTAAACACCATTTCTCTAGCGCTAAGTACGGGTGGAGTGAGCTTTTGAGTCAGGCAGATTAAACAACCCCATACTTCCAAGCTTAAAATTTTCGAT
>LBLO01000759.1:0-16824 GCA_004354395.1 Chondrostereum purpureum | reverse complement strand
GGTGCCGAGTAGAGAGACACACACCTTGGGACGATGGGAGACGACAATTGGCTGTTTTATTAAAAAGAACCGTGGCAATGTTGGGACCAAAACGTTAGTGTGAGAAAGCATAAGCGTACCATTTCCTTGAGTTTGTATTCTGCTAGCATTTCGTCGAGATCCGTGTTCTCATCCTTCTGTTATTGATTGACCGGGTATTATGAGAGATTTGGAGTTGCATGTATTCCTTGTCCTGAAGAACACGTACCAACGAGCGAATCGCATCCTTATGTTCGGTTCTTGCTTGAATGAGATCCTTCTTCGCCTTCTCCTATGAACAAGGCAAAAGAAAAGAGCCATGATAAAATCAAAGTGTATGTTTTGAGTCTCACGCAGAGGACGTACCAACGAAGACTCGTATTCAGTTCTCGCCTTAATGAGATCCCTCTTCGTCTCTGCCAGAGTTTCTTCCTATATAACCACCAAATGAAAAAAAAGTGTACAGTTTAAGCCTCGTGAATCCTTTACCAACGTGCGAATGGTAGCCTTGTGCAATGTGCATTCAGGACAACTGCGCTCCTAAACGAAAGAAACGTCCCGGTTGGAACAGGTATTATACTAAGTAAATGAAATCTCACCTCCTCCTTCTTAGACTTCAAACGACTAACTTCATCTTTCAAGCTCTCATTCTCCTCTTCAAGGGCGCGGGCTCTCTGTCGTTCCCGGTCTCTCTCCTGGTTTGACTTTAAGGGAGTATCTCCGAGGCATTTCGCGACTCACTTGAGAGAGCTCGAGATTCTTCTGTTGCGATTCTTCTAGCGCCCTTGTTAGGACTGCAGCTAATGTGTTCGTCGCGTCCATGTTGTTGTTGTCGCGGTAATAAGGCAAGGTATGTTCGGACCGAGGTTATTCGTTCCTTGTTACCATCATTCCCAATATCTCGCTAGTTCACTCTCCCCCAGATAAACAAGTCTATCGAACGGGGTTTTTTTAGATATAAGTAGAGGTCTGAAATGACGACGGCCATTATTATTAGCGTGCTGGATGCTAAGCATCTGAGGTCAAGCAGATGGTGGTACGTACCTACNCTCAGCGGATTGGCGCGACATGTGTTGACCTGCAAAACGTCGAAGCTCCTCATTAAAAACACCTGATCTTCCTGAAGAAATGGGGGAACTGGGGCACACACACTCTCTCTCTCCGTGTGCTTACTTCCATACATTACTCTCATCTACTCGACCGTTTCCCCACTCTCTGCCTTCAACTTTGTCGCGTCGTGGACTCTTAGTAATCTCATCCCGGATACTTAACTCGTTTTCATTGTGCACTGCTCGATCGACAAACGATGTATCCTCCCTTATGTCCATCCTCTAAAAAGGATGGACGTACCTTGGACGTACCTATATATTCTTCTTCCTACAAGGTAAAACAGATCGTCTTGGAAGGAAAACCCATGCCTTGGTATCTCTCATTTCGAATAAACACTGAATCGTTGCTGAATCGTAGATTTTGATATACTCCTCTGGATCTGATTGGCTCCCCTCTTCACCACCCCGGTTCCTCCCGCAGAATTGAAACCTTCATATCGACGGACGGGTGATCCTGGGAGAGGTCCACGCGTAGCGTTGTCCACAATGTCTGTACGTCGGCGTTTAGCACGGGGAAGAGATGGACCGGCTGATAGAAAAGCATCGTCGTCGTTTATAGCATCAACATCATAGGAGGTGACTGACGACGGTCCTAGGTACACGTTTTTCAGCAGTTAACGAGAAGATGATAGTAGCGCGGATATACACACGCTCAGACGACGATGAGGCTGGAAGACAGCAGATGAGTTCAATGTGGTTTCTTTCGGTCAGCGAGATTTATCCACGAACCGGCCATTTTTGAGCAGTCAACATCAAGTGCTGGAGATGCGAATCAATACCGGTGAGAGAAGGATTCACGAAGAGAGAACACGTACCTGTTTGGAGATAGTGCTATGCTGGTCCTTGTTGTTGGGTCTCCGAGCCCGACCAGCTTTTTNATGGGGGATTTTTTCATGTTGTGTTTGTGCATTGACAAGATCCCTCCTTGTATCCGCTAGTTTATTCTCCTATTATAACCAGCAGCAATAGATATGAGAAATTCCAAGGATGCAATGCCCCGCACGCCTACCAATGAGCGAACCACATCCTCGTGTTCTGTTCTCGCTCTGAGGAGATCCCTCTTGGTATCCGCTATAGTGTCTTCCTGTACAACCACCAGAGGACATAAGAGGAATGCCAAATGCGTGTTTTGAATGTAAGCTTACCAGCGAGCAAATTGTAGATTTGTGAAGTGTGCACTCATGACAACTTCACTGCTAAGAGAAACCTCGAGGTTAGAATTATAATATAATTAAGGTATATTCTCACCTCTTCCTTTAGGCAAATCAATTCAGCTTTCAAAGCCTCGTTCTCCTCTTCGAGTAATTGAGCTTTCTGTTGGGACCTTTCTCTCTTCTGATAACGGTCAAGATAAGGAAATATGTCTAGAGCATTTGCGACTCACTTGAAAGATCTCAATACGTTTCAGCTGAGATTCTTGCAGGGCCTTTGTCAGGACTTCGGTTAGTGCTCTCGTCGTGTCCATGTTGTTGTCGGGGTAGGAAGGCAAGATGATATGATCGGACCAGGGTGTTTGGGACTTTCTTCTTCTTACCACGACCATCCTCTTGTTTTCTGCTGTGTGGTTGGCTCTCGAATCTTTCCAAGGGCTGCTTAGTCTCGGAGGGCGTGACCAGTGATTATGGCCTGCATGGATATCCCGGACTAACTCTCCCAGATCCAGTCAACGAATCTTTCTTATCATGCAGACTCAGACTCTTGATGCATGGGCATGCGTGTGGTCTTTGTTTACTTTTCGCAAAGACAATCCATATGTGTTTTTTGGTCGTGCTACTCAGTTCCTCGATCTTTCTCATCGGTGACTGCTCTGTCTTACTCAACGCCCGACGCAGATTTAGTAGATCACCTTGCGTGGCGTCTTCCTCTTTCTCTCGCCTCATTGGATATGCTCTGAATGGTTCATTGGGCTTTCTCCGATGCGTGAAGCATCTGTTGTTTGATGGCCCGATAAGTTATACCCTACATACTTCACCTGCAGCGGCACCGATAATGTGAATGATCAGGTGAACGTATGCGGTCCGATATATTGAACTCCTTCCTGACGTGGGACTTATCTTGCAAGGATAAACCCGTTATTGACATGCATTGAATGGAACTCTACTTCATGCAATATATAACTAGGATGACCATTCAAAGAGCTAATACATTTTGATCGTGATAAGCATCCGAGTCTTCCTACAACACATATCATCACATCGCCCCACTCACTAGAACCAGGGAATACATGGTTCAATAAGCGCTGGATAGGATCGAAATATCATGCTTAGTCTTCGAACTTCAGTCGGTTTCCAGTGTATTGAGACAACGAGCCAGGNCGAAAGGCCTAGCATTGTATTTGCTACGAATGCTCCATGTTCTGAGATGATGTTAAGATGTAGGACACAGATGCAGCATCTCTGTAGATTCCTGCTATTCAGAACTGTATTGAACAGCTGTAATGATACGAGAGGTAATGATCGATCTCTACACTGGTTTGCCCCGTGCACTCGAAGATTTATACCTCGACTCACACATCTCACGCACTCATTCCTTTCCCCGCGCTTGCATCGTCAGTTAAACTACCCAGCTCCCTCCTCCTGTTGCTGATACGTTGAGTTTTAGATCCATCTAAAGCAATGGTGGAAGTAGAAGTAACGGCGCTTGGGGTTGCATGTGTCGCCTTCCTCATCTCTCTCCTCCAAGTGATACACCAATACGCCACATCCCAAGCTGCCGTCCAGAAAGTAAATCGCGCAGCCATCGGCAGATGGTCTACAATGAATCGCTATTCGTGGTCTTTCCGCTACTGGCGTTTGCGCGTTGAGTATGTCCAGCCTAGAATATCCCTTCACAATCTTGAGGATATTATGGAAAAACGAGAATGGGAGATCCTCGATAGATTCCGAGAGCATCTCTCGAAGGGTGCTACCGAGCCGTTTCAAGGAACGCTTAGTAAACACTGTGATAGTCCAGATATTATTATTGAGGAAACCCAGTTGACGACGCCGCAGAAGAAACTTCATGACGCAGCCCAGAATGAGTTGGCAGCTGTTCGTCGAGGAGAGAGGATGAGGGCCAAGGCAACATGGTACAACATGATGAATGACTTGGTTGGGGATGCTCTTCTGTTTCGCACTGAAACCGAGAGACCATTGCATCCTTCCCTCCACATTCCCTCTTGGACCTCCACCTTGCTATCCTATTTCATGCCATCGAAAGCACGCAAAGGTGTTCTCCTTCCCCTTTGGTTATCTTCATTTGTTTCGCCCTGTTCTCAAGAGGATGAACTTGACCTTGTCGACGCCGACACTTTACCATCCTCCTCTGATGCCCCTGCTCTACACATTACCGCCAAGCAATTGGTTATTTGTGGTATTGTACTCGGGATGGATCCTTCCAAAGTCAACCTCAAGGATAGAGTGTTTGATATGTCTTCGGAAGGCAACGAATGCAGTTTCTCGTCTATTTCATCCCGATTCTCTGCGATCTCGTATTTCAAAAAACCGGGTCATGTGCATAGCATTAGGTGCTATTCATTGGCGGATGTCATCCAAAATGCCCATGGAAAGCTTGGGTTCTCTGACATGTTGGTGTACCTACCTNGGGTATGGCTTTCTACGAGCTTGGGTGGATATCATACTCCCNAACTTCAAAACTTCCTCTGGTGGGTAAAGAACAAAGTTATAACATCTTTGGAATGGGATAGGATGGACAAAGAGGAGGAGAATCGATTGAACTCTCCAAACCTTCCTTGTACCTCTTCCCTTCCCCTCTTTCTTTCCCTTGCCAACAACATCTCGGTCTTCGCTGCATTTCCTCATCGGCTTCTGGGACCTTGGAAGGTCGAGGATCGCAAGGCATCCTCACGAAGAGCATATAGCTTCATTGACAGTGATGCTGGTCCTCGCTTTGCAACTCTTCGGAGTGGGGCAGTCGAGTCGCTCCTAGATCAGGGAAGGATCATAGAAAGAGATCCGTTCAGTGTGTCTTCCATGGGTAGACAAGGCTGGTACCGTGGCCCGCTGGATGATTTTACAAGCCAGATATGTGATTATCAGGAGCTCTTCGAAGGTTCACAACTCCCAATCTCAAATCGAGTCCCGCTCCTAGAGAATCTCAAAGATGCCTTGAGCTCTGGTTCTTTGAGCCGTGAACGTATCCTGATCCGAAAACGGAGAGAACGGGGTGAAAAACCACACAGTCTTCAGCCGATTTCTTTGGCTACAGATAATGTTGTTTGATACCTGGATTGCTCGCCATGCCGACATGATCGGTAGTGTCTTGAATGGTGGCGAGCGGACTTCTGATGAACTTCCCTTTGAGCCGGCTTGGAGGGATGAGGCCCTGGAGTCCTCTCGACAAAAGAAACCTGAGGTTGGAGCCAAAAAGGAGCGCTTACTTTTCCTGAAGGCGTACCTCCAGAGACTCGATGAAGGTTCTCCGTTAGAAAGCGAGGATGGTGAGTCGGATGATCGCAACGAACAGCGGAAAGGGTCTTACAATCCGAGGGAGTCTGGAGAAGACGAGGAAGTCACAACAGTACCTTTTCCTCCCCAGTCCGAGGACACCTCTGTAACACGAGCAAGTCCCAGCTTTATGGGCACTACCAGCACACTGCCACAAGGGAGGTGGAAAGGAATGTCAGAGCACAGTATTCCAGAACTCGATTGGGAGGCTATCGACGCCGTTCTCACTCTTCGAGCAATTCTGATGGCGGCAAGGTTGGAGATGCTCAAAGATTCCTCGGTTCTTCTGGATATCGAACAAGACAATCCAATACTCCAGTTAGTCTAAACATACTCTTTCATTATTGCAGGTGAGGTTTCCGTTGAGTTTCATCATGCCCTACTAATCGATTGCTTTCAGTGTTACACATATGGTTGGAAAGGTTCCCCACCGAAAAGGAAATTGTGGTAGGTATACTACCATACAGATGTAAAGCCAAAACATATTTGAGTATTTCCCGTTCTGTTATTAAAGCAACCTCATTTTGGTCGCGCAAACGGAGCCCACATCGTCCATCTTCTCGTGATGAGAATAAGTACCACACGAAGTAAGCAGACTCAGAAATGCATACTCCAGGCGCAAACCTGGTCTGCGCAGTTTTTTTNGTAAGTGTCAAACTGGCTGAGGGAGTACGACAACCAATAAGAAACAATGGGTTTGACTCACCATTGACTCTACTAAGATGTTAGAACTGTGTGGAAAAAACAGCGAAGAGAAACTGTCACCGCGTGAAATTGTAGATGATGGTAAACTGTGATCTGTCCAAATCCAGCGGATTACGGGCTGGACATAGCACTATCACAGACAGAACACACCGTTTCTGTCACTCGGTTCGAATTGATAAAGCATAGTCACATTTCGGCCACATTATAGATAACATTTTGGGGAATTGATGGGCTATATTGTATTCTGTAATTTTGTTTTATTTTTTTCTCGGCTCACAAGCTCATCACTAATAGAGGCAACAATAAGTTTCTATCATCCTAAACACAATACATCACCAAGTACAGAAAAGTAAGGCAAAGGGTACACATATTAGGTAGAGGAGAGTTCGTGTGCGTGTGGTACAATTGCATACTACTGAAGGTTACAATTGATACTGCATGTACGGTAGTGGGGAAGAATATAGGAATGGTACAGGAACATTTATACAGAGAACGGTAAGCTATGCAGAGAAAGGTAAGCTATAGCAATTTGAACTAGGATATACAAGTTAGTGCCAGAGCCAATGAATCCATCGTCGTGCGAACGTTGCATTCTGCGGCCTTCGTTTCCACGTTTCGCGGCGTCCATTCCTGTTGTCCATCCTGGGTTCGTCCTCGTCCTATAGATATGCCTTATGGTTGTATGTGTCCTATCGATCCATCCTTTGGGTGCGCTCATCCTATGATCCGTGATGTGGCCTCGTTCGTCCTGTTGTCCATCGGAAGAGACAGATATGGGAGGTTGAACAAAGCGTGCGAAGTTTGACAGGTGCCGACGTCGACGTGTAATGACGTGGGGAAATGGGACTTAGTCAGATTAATCTAGCATGCGCACGTGTACTTTAATTTTCACCACTTGCTTGTATCATGTCTGTGATATGCATGTAATGCCATGAATTCATGTAGATTACAGGAAACGTAGCATTTTGCTATGTTCTGGCAGACATGCGGCCGAAATCACCAAAGTACATACATAGCACAGCTTCCTATCATCTACAATTTCACGCGGTGTGTCCACGATCATATACTTAACGTATTAGTTATGGGATCGGATCCTGGATTGAACTCGTTCTCACCACGGGTGAACGAGCAGAAGAGTCGGACTAACACCGGCGCCGTGATGATGCTTTTTGCACAATGTCCCGTCAGCAAGCGTAGTCTTCCTTGACAACCAGAACCCAAATCCATCGTCCGTCAACATCGTTAGCAGCTGAAGCGGAAAATAACTTTCTAGGACAGACTGATCTGGGGAACCTCAAACGTGAAGAACGTGCAGGAGAAACACTCAAATTGCAGGGATGATGGAGACTCGAGAGCCAACTTTAATTTGCCGCTGGTTGCCGGTTGGCGGCGAGTGAGCGCTTGAGTGTCTGAGTTTGAATTTCGCCTGAGATGCGGCGCCACAGCAGGATAGATGTATTCAAGCATGCATTAATTAGGTTACNAAGTACTGGTAAACATATTTATGAAAAGTCAAAACGATTTGATAACCCAAATAGGTTCCCCTCCATAGAAGAATTGAGCGTGAACGATCGCAATGTGATCCAGGTCCACAATCGCATCATGGGGATTGACAAAATTYGCATCTTCCTCCTTCATCAGTGTAAACGGCGCAGGTTGAATGTCCCCGGTAGATATAACAGAAATCGAAGGCAGTCCCTTTTTACGCCAAGAGGAAGGCACAGCAGATTTTACCACGTCATACAATTCACTGTAACGAGAGGCGGCTTCATGGCTGATGAATTGCTCAAGGAAATCTTTGTCGCGGCGTGAGTGGACGGCTGAGTTATACAAAGCTATTAGTTAGAGCAAGCCCGACGTAATAAATAAGACCTACGGGTGTATGGAGTCTCTGTGAACTGGCCATTAGAGCACCAATCTTTGTGTCCTGCTTTCCAAGCTCGCTGTTGACATCGTCGAGAACAGTAATACATTCTCCAGCATCCTGTACAGTAGCATGAGCTCGTGATAGAGGTCTCAGGGCACTACGGAAACATATATATCACTCTAAATGACCTGTGTTCCATGACAGAAAAGACAATACGCACGTCTTCATTACAACAGAGTACGGCCGGGCCCTCTTCACCATACCATTTCAAGAACTCCGTCATAGAATCGTATCTCTCGAAAAATCGTTTCCACGCCCCAGCCAGCGGGTTGTCATCGGAAATCGGCGATTCAGGAAGTTTACGAATCTGACGGGATATCTTGAGGAGAATGGATCGGATATTCAGATTCTTCGTCAGAACGGAGAGTAAGGTTTCGGTGACTTTGAGGGCATATGGTGCCTCGGAATTAGAGGAGAGATGTGATTTCAGTGTTTCGCTGACTTTGATAATGCAATGAACGAGCCGTCCCTCTTTGGCGAGGGTTCGCGGGAATGACTGTGGCGCGAACAGGATGTCGCCATGTAGGTATTTGGCGCAACGAGACCAGCACTCGATCCATGAATAAGTATACGCTGTTGGGCAGCTCGGATCGTCGAGTTCTTTGGTGCATTTGTCGGATGCCAAGGTGTTCATGATTGATAATATTACGCCTACGCTGTTTGCTYGATAGAACTGCTCGAACATCGAATGCGACTTGTTCATCATGACTGCGATATGGTGGAAGATGATCACGACATGCCAGAAGAGATTCCCGAAATACCATTTGGGGTCCTTCTTAACTATCTTCGACTGCTCGCAAAGGCGGCCCAGAAGAAACTTGGGGAGGTCATCGATTCGGACCAGTTCTTGGACGAACTCCTTTTCCGAGTGGCTGAGGAGAGAGGGATCATCGTGGTCGTATATCAACTTGCATAAGACTTGAACGAGATGGCATTGCGCTGCTTGTCCAACCTTCCCTTCGAAGATATCACGGTCCAGCCATATGCGCGTCAATGTCGCCGTCACACCAGGAATGCAGCGAAGGCCCAGCAAGAGGCTCTCGATTCGGCAGAAAGAGAAGAAGAATTCGCACACAAGGTCGAGGATGCGCTGCTGGAAAATAAATGCTTCAGGAGAAGTAGCCAGCTCGGAGAGGTTGATATCCATGTAGACGATAATCCAGCGCATCATAACGGGCATCGCGTCCTTGATTTGGTTCTCGCATGTTTGACGGTGTACAGTGGTATGCAGACTCGAGAAGAAAATCGTGAAGCAGATGAGGATCGATCGGCCCTCAACCAATGCCTCCTGGTCGTGTTTTGCAATGTCAAAAAAMYAAAGGAGAGTAGGGAGAGTCTTGGGAAAACGATAGGGTGATGCGAAGAGTAGGTTGACGAGGTCGGTGTATAGCGTTAGCGGCCCGCCGCGTCTGATTTGTTTTACGAGAAGGTCAATCTTCATTTTTCCTAAACAGCAATGTCGTGAGTACCAAGTATACCAGAGGGATTCAAATCACTTACTTGGGCGAANGATAAATGTTATAAACCAAAATGAGTGGATGTTGTAGGTGGGTGTGCCTAAGAGGGTATGAGAGCGAAGGTCTGTAAAGGACCTATATTTATATGATTCGGCTGCCCAAAGAGGAGGACAATGAACAAGGTCTTGATCGGCCAAATTAGGACAACAAGACTCCGTTACAAGAGGCCCTTTGGACCTTTACACTACGAAGCTGTGCCATAACCTTCTAGCTGTAAGGAAACCCACCGAGAACGAATCATTTTGAAGAAAGAAGAACGCAAGAAACATGATACTTCAACTTGACGAACACATTCAAGTTGAGGGAACCCTCACCGCGGGTCCTTATGCCGCCAATGAATTGTCCCATGCACAATTTGTGTGTACAACATATCACCAGTATTCTGTTCAGAGGAGTATATATATCCATTGGAACTGCACATCGAACACTGGGAGATAGCCTCAGTGGTACAAGCTCTCTCTTCGATTCGCAAGCTAAACACTTTCGAAAGCGGTACTCACACTGGGTACGTTCTGCTTTCAATCTTTGGGAGTCATGGTCGGCTGCGTTAGATTTCTTCATAAAATTGATATCATTCTCAACGAAGTTTCCAAAGATTGTTGAAATCAGAGGCGGGACAGAAGAAGCCGCAGAAGCGGCGTGGCTGTGTCCCGCTTTGGTATTAAACACAAACAATGGACACCGCCTCTGATCGCGCATTCTGTCAAACGTGCCTTCTGACGACGATCTTGGTCAACGAGAAACAAATCTGTTGCTGTTGGCAGTTTATTTCATCTATGCTATGTACGCCCTTGCCGTTGTGAAGTCTCACAACTGAGGTAGATCACTTCTCATTTCTGAGTAACTGGACTTTCCCGTGAAAATGTTACTGCATTCTTCCAGCTCGTGGTCTCCCACCTGTTCTTATTGCACACCTCCTTATTGAGGGGTAGACATGGTGTAATGAATCTCCTTTGGCCAGCTACACTCGCGGTATCGTTCTAGTCGTCGGGCTGCCTCCGCCCAAGATTTTCTTTCCCTCTATCAATTGCTACCCCCCCTTCATTTTCTGTAGCGTCACATGGAACACACGGCCCTGGTATTCTGCTGGCGCACTCGAATGTTGGAATAATCTCAGCCGAAAAAAGAGACTTNGGACCAGAATATCCGCCGACTTTTCATCCAGGGCTTCTGACAGTGTCACACCTCAAGAGCTTACGATTATGCTCCTTGGGCGGTTATACAGCTGGAATACTGTATCTATGGTCTCCGCGCATCTTGGGATGGATGATCTGTCGGAGAATCCCTTGGGTTTCGACGACCATGAAAGTCGTCTTGAATACGACAATTGTACCCTCTCCATCCGATTGTAAGTTGTACAATGTTTCAGACTGGATATACTTTGTATTTATAAACGGATTCAACAGTATAGATATCAGCGTGGCAAGTGGTGTTCTTGTTGGTGAGAAACGCAAGACTGAATAGCCTACGCTGAGGGAGACATTTGGGGGGATGTAAAGCATCTGCGAAAATGTTACGTTCTGAAGCAGATGTCCCGTTGTTTGCATATCTATCCCCAGTAGGACTACGGCACTTGCACATCATGTCGGTAGAACGAACATCTTCTATCATCATGTGTCTGCCTAAGGGAGACTAGGTACACGCTAATAACAGCTTCATCATCCGGATTCAGATGGATCTTTTGTGGGCTGATCTCGAACCTTCGTGTGAGTATATGTTCCTTCTTTAAAACCTTGACCATGTCCCAAACACCCCTCGAGAAAACTACAGCGACAAAACCCTGGAGGGAAGAGGAGGGACATTTTGTGAGTTGGAAAACATGGTGATTTCGAGCTCGAATGTTTGACTGAGGCAATTCCTAGTTACCTGTCGAAGAGCTTAAGCAGCGGATCCTGGGCGGAGAAACGACTCTTTTGGAGCAACTAGTAAGGTTTTCGGACGGCACAAGCGAGGCTTACACGACATCATTAGCCTTGTGTTTCTCGAGGTCCTTTCTGAGGACCTTACAGACCTGGACCGGATGCTACACCATCAAATGTATCTCTACTCCCTGACGGGGGCAGCGGCACTCATGGGTGAAGCACGTTCCTTCAGCAGTCCGTGGAGAAGTAAACTCAAGAGCTGTCTGGTCTCAGAGGGCCGTCTGGAAAAGATATGGCGGTGGTCTATGATCATTGTCAATTCTTATTCAATGCCTTCATATGACGTAGTGAACACCATGACAGAATTTTTGGAGAATTTCTTCAATAATGTCATACTGTTCGTCGGCGGCCAGGGGATGTGGAAATTTATAATCAAAGATCCAACATTCATAGAGACCTTCACTCGGGTGTGGCTACTGGATGTAGAACAGAAACAAGTATCATCATTCTTCTCCCGTTTTCTTGCTCTCATGCTTGGGTATGAAGAGTTTGGGGGGTTCGTACTCCAAGCCATACTACGTACTTGCCGATGCACACTAGAGGAATTCGCCCAAATTCTTCTTCAGCGAATGGAGCTCCTGCGCTGTGCATATGAAACCGATCCATGCTCGAAGAATCTCGAGCGATTTCTGCTCGCCAGCTACCTTACGGTACTCAGATCTCTTCCTCTCCGGCATCACAATCTCGCATTGTATCTTCTCAAGAACAGTGCTGTCCAGATTGCACTATCATCTCTTCGCGCAGCACCCATCACTCCTAGCCCAACGACAATTCCTCCTTTGGTTCAAGATTTCTTAGCGTATGGTATAGCATTCATCCAATGGGCGATGTCCCTACGAATCGAACTCATCGAAGAAGCTCTTCGAGGAGGTCTTGTTTCGTTTATTTTCTCCTTAAAGGGCATCTTTACTCAAGATAATCTCCTACTCAAGACCTCGGAACTCCTTATCATGGTCAAAAGCTGCATCGAGAGCATCCAAAGTGCGATGGTTTCGTATAAAACATTAAGTATCTTAGCATCCGCATTCCAGGATCTTCACCGGGAAGAGGCTCAATCCAATCTGCAACTGCCATCGAGGATTCTTTACTCTGAGGAATGGAATGGAATGTGTCGTCTCTTCGAGAGCCTTACGAAACAAGAAAAAGTGCGGTTCAAGGCGTTGGGATTGACACACATTTGTTCAAATCAAGAAGTGGGTAATACTAGTTTCATTATTCCTTAAGACAAATTGACGATATGGGCTTGTCCGATCCATATTACTTAGTGCAAAAGACGAAAGCGGAAAAGAATGAAGAGATGCTCTCGATGTGGGCTTGTTCGATTTTGTTCACAGAGCTGCCAAACGGTCTCCTGGGAATCCCATCGGCGTGCCTGTAAAGAGCATTGTCTGCTTGTTCAAGGTATTCTGTGGTTAGTACGTGTTTGCCTTGTAGACTTATTATGCTTTGGACATTAGCGAGCATATTGCCCCCACTTCACGCCATCCCAGACCTGGACAAACTTTTCTATCAGTACCTGGCAAATTGCATGGCCAGGCAGTGCAAATCGGCAATTCTCCGTAGATTCCAACAAGAGCATTTCGATGAGGNCCACGCCGTTCTTCTCCAATACCAGGGTGCAGATGTGGCGTTTGCGGTAGATGATATCTACACGATTCTGGCAGATTCTGGTCCCAAGCCTTTCGACCTTCCTCGAGCGAGAAGGGAAGTGGAAGAACGGAAAATGATATGGAAGCACCATATTATTGCTAGATTCTTCCGTGGGACAATTTGTGTTTATGACGCCTTTGTCACAGGTGAACTAGTGCCCATGTTTTTTGCACCATTTCTTCTGCTCATTGTTCCCTGTTTGCAGCGTGGTGACTTCAGCTTTAAATTGACAGGTTTCGCGTTCATATTAGTTGAGGGTACTAAGACACCTTTCTCTGTCTATACAATCCGTACCCTCCCCTAGGTTCCATACTATCCTCTCTGTCAACCATAGGTACTCTCCAATTGCTAAGACTAAGTAGATTAATCCATACATTGTCTGCAATGGAGAACTTATCCCGGTCGTCTCTCCAATCAAAATGTTATATCAAAACGTTGATTTCAATTTCATAACGATAAGTAATCTGTATGTCTGAAATCCTCCTAAGCCCACTTCGTCCACTGAATTTATTGTATAGACACGCTGCTGATCATTCCCTTATGTCTGATAGATGAAGCAATTACGGTCTTGAACATTACGAGATMTGGGGTAAGGTGTGGGGGGTGTTTCTGAAATCGACCGTGATGCCCCTTCCAACATTTGATCTGTCCAGCCTGTGAATGTGGCACGGATGGTTCCTTATTTACTGTGCACAGCAAGTCGAGTTCTTTCTCTGTTGACTTCGCTCTTCTTGATCACTCTGTGCGTTGTTCTCCCTTGCCCTTTCCCCATTATACTTACTGGATCTAGGTCCTTCGACTATTACTATATAACGAATGGCAGACATAGAACTCATCGCACTTGCCGTCGCATCTGTTGCGTTCATCGTGGCATTGCTACAAGTCCTTCAACAATACACTGCCTCTCCGTCCTCTCTGCACAAAGTCAACCAAGCCGCTATTGGTCGCTGGTCGACGTTGAATCGATATTGGTGGTCTCTAGGGTCTTGGCGTTTGCGCGCCGAATACGTCCAACCTGTGATGAAACTAGACGACGTCCCGCGTCTCATCAATCGAGCACAATATTCGATTGCAGAAAAGGTGAAGAAGGACTGCGAGTTGGGATCGGATGTGTTCTGGACAACCTGGCCTGGGAGAATCGAGTTCACCTCGAGGAGTGGAGAGCCTGTGGTGTTAACGGATGGGAGGAAGAAGAGAATTTTAAAGATGGCGGAGATGGAATTGGATGCAGTACAGAAGAGGGAGAGGGAGAGGGCTAAAGCGACATGGTATAACATGATGACAGATCTCGTTGGCGACGCATTGTTATTCAGTCCTCCAGAGGAGAAGCCGAATGATATCCTTGCCTCTATTCAGAAATGCGTATCCAAGCTCCGAGCCCTTCTGGCTGGGGATGTTATCGAGCAGGACTCCTTACTTCCATTATCAATGTCTTTCAGGCCGTTTTCTCACTTCCGACCTGCCATGCCAGAAGGACGCGAGCTCGTAGACGCAGACACACTCCCCTCCTCTCTTGACAGTCCTTCGCTCCATATTTACGCGCGAGATCTGATTCTTTGTGGTATCCTCATGCAGATGAACCCAGCTACGATCAACCTGAAAGAAAGAATCTTCGATATGGCTGCAGATAACAACGTGTGCAGTTTCTCCTCCGTCTCCTATAGAGGCACTACGGTAACGTACTTCAAAAAGAGTGGATATCGGCATCGACTTCGGTTCTGTAGAGAGTATGAGATCCGGATTCTCCTTCGACTAGTGCGGGGACACCTGTCGTTCTCTGATGTCGCGTACGCACGACACCCTGGGTATGGGTTCATTTCACGTTGGATCTCGTCTGTCCATCGGAGACTAGAGACCCAGGCCTCCCGTCGTACGAACTCGTCCACTGGGGGTGGGTTCCGAACCCGGTTCAGCCAGAGACGGAATATGAGAAGATGACGTGCCTGTAAAGAGCATTGTCTGCTTGTTCAAGGTGTTCTTCCGTTGGTACTTGTTTGCCTCGTAGAGTTATGCTTTGGACATCAGCGAGCACGAATGATAACTATGAGCGTTGTTGTACACAAGTCAAGTATTTCTACCGCGGGTCTCAGAGACCACGCACCTCGGTCCCCGGAGCTCCATCCGAGGCAGCACCGCTTTCGCNCTGCCTYGCGTCTGGGCGCTTACCGAAGCTTCTGCACTGCCTTTCCCCATGACCTCATATCTAACCGCCCAGCCAATTATCCTCTTTACACCCCTTCTTTCCCCTTGACCACCATGACGAAAGCAACGATTTTATCTTTTGTGACGACAATACTGGCGCTGAGCTCGAGTGTATCAGCACAGACGACGATTTACAGGAATGATTATGAGAGGAGAAGGCGGAATAGGATTATTGCTGGAATCGTCGCTGGTTCGTTTCTCTATCTTTTATTTTTCTCCCTATTTTCTAATCTATTCTGTTTGATATAGCGGTCGCCGTAGTCATCGCGTGCATCCTTTTCTTTGTCTCTCTCTCCCGCCGCCGTCGTCGTACCCATCTCATCGCGACCCAACAAGGAGGAATTCCGCCCAAGCCCATGTTCGGGGGCGGGAATGTTGGCTGGTTCGGGAATAACAACCAGCAAGCGTACCCGATGCAACCCCAGAATTCGTATTACCAGCAGCAGTACGCCCCTTACAATCCAGATGATGGGAAGAACCCGCCTGCGTATGGAGAAGCACCGGGCTATGCTCCTGTGCGCAGTCCTTTTCTCTCAGGTGTTCTTGGTATGCTGACTATGCTTATTTGCAGCCCGCCGGTCCTCCACCGGGATCGTCCACCCAATATCAGCCGGTATGTTTTCTTACTTTCTTCTTATACCAAGACGTTGATCGTCGTCGAACAGCCTGCTGGATCCCCAGGTCAATACGCTCCTCCCTCCAGCCCTCCTCCGGGTCAATACGCCGCGCCTTCGAGTCCTCCTCCCGGCCACTACGCTCCCGTACGTTTAGCTTCCCTATSCTCCCGCGTCTYTTCTCATCTTCGTACAGCCTCCCGGCCCTCCTCCCGCTGCGCACACCACTGTAMGTTCTCNTCTTTGYTCACAYGCTYGTTGTCGCTGACGACTCGTTCAGGATAGCACCAAGCCCACCGAGCCTTTCATTGGCGGGTTCAGAACTTGATTGTACGGACTCTTATGCTAGTTACCCTCTCCTGTGTATTTCCCTATTCCTCAAACCAAGTTCTTTGATCTCTTGACAACAACACATTCGAGTTTGGTGATTGTGTGGGCTGGGGCTTCGACGTATGCCCCTGCCGGAGTGTTAGACGAAGAGGCAGAGGCATTGTGATCTTTGCTTCTAAATTTCCACATCCCCTGGTGCCAACAAACAGTATGACATCTCCAACAATTCTGTCGTGGTAGCGAAGAGCAGCCATCATTAAGGGTGGCTGCTTTGCGTCTCCTTCAACATCGCTGGAAACCTGATGTAGATATAAGAATTGTAATCCATCTGCTTAAAGGAATACATACCGGAATAGGCTCGTTGGTGTACTCAACTCTGATCTCG
>LBLO01000758.1:0-16829 GCA_004354395.1 Chondrostereum purpureum | reverse complement strand
CACCTGAAGAAATCCAGTTTGTATTGTATGTGTGGATAGTAACAGATATGTCCGTTGTTCGGACTGTCGACTCGTGGGCGGGGGACAGATTCATGCTGTGTATTCGCCGGTGTACATGGCCCCGTTCAGCAATGCGACACTCCAGGGTGATCTAGGGTGTGATACAATTCAAGTGTTAGTGCTCTCGCATTTCTTTTGGGACGATCACTTCGGCGAGTCGTTAATCGGAGTCTCCGTCAGTTTCTTCTGGTGCCTTCCAGCATGAGAACAATCAATGACCAAGGAAATCCATCTTTTGTCTCGATAGGACTCGGACCTGCTGATGCCAATACTTCAAGTTGCGTACCTGGTGGTTAGCACCAGGGCAAGGGCGAACTGTCACCTTTGGACAGCGAGAACCTTTTTACATCCACCTTTTTTCAATGTTCTTAAATATCTGGATGTGTCCCATGAGTGGTCCTCAGCAAGACCTGGACCCGTCATGATATTCCTGTTGTCGATTGCATTCCTCTCTTTTCTACCTGCCTGGCGGGTCTCTTCTCAGTCTACTGATGCCACTTGCAGTCTTGCCTCTTTTGACTGGGTTTGTTTTGTAATTCAACTTCCGAAAATCCGTGGTCTCATCACTACATATATACCACAGAGCTTTAACTCCAAGAATGAAAGTTCTTGTGTAGTTGCATCTACTTTGCTAGGTGTTTGTCACGGAGACGGCGAGTCATTCTGCGATCTGAAGAAGTTTTTTAATATTGATTCTGAAGGCTGCTCCACAGAATATAAACTTCCTGCATTGCCTGAAGGTCATCATTATGTCGGGCCCACACTAGATGGCGCAACTCCTTGCGAGTGTAATCCTGTAGTCTACTCCATGCTGTCCGCCTGCGCTAGTTGCCAGAATAGGACGACGATTTCGTCAGTGGGGTTCCCTCTCTTCCGAACTATTGCGCTGACCTGTCTATAGGTGGAGCGAATGGACTACTAATTGTGGTACTGTTACCACCAGTGGGTATGTGCCTGCTCTTGGATATCCTCCCTTTAACCTTGCTTAGACATTCTCAAGTTTTGGGCAGCCACTACCTTCTGGCGTTTATGTCCCCGGTTGGGCCTACCTCGATGTAAGGGTGAGTACGATAGAATTTTCAAGCGTGTCTTGTTATTTTGATATATTTTGTGAGCAGCAGACTGGAGGTTTCTTCGATGCTACTACAGCGAAGCAGAATTCTAGTGAGTAAGGTTTCGTCAGCAAAGATATTGTGCTAATTGACTTGAAGATATGACAGAGTCCGCCGCTATCCCTTCGCCCACCTCATCAACTTTGACCTACACATATCCATCTTCCTCTTCAGTCGTATCGAATACTTCGACGCCACCAGCTAACCTTGGCACCTATGAAAACTCCTCTTCGCAAGATGAAGAAGACCGCCAATCTAATCTCATTGGAAGCATCGTAGCTGGCACTTTGGTGGGAGTAGGAGCGATATGTTCCACTCTTGCTTTTGGTGTATACTTCCGCACCAGGAAAACCCGACATGGAATGACATCCATCGAGACGCCCCGAGAAGTGAGTCCGACTACAAGGCAAATTGCACCCTCGTTGGCACCTTAGGCCTTAGCCTCCGTTGAAGACGTGTGCGTAAACCTATGTCTGCGGTATACCATTAATTTTGCTAATGAGGAAACCAGAGTTTTACTGTCCTGCTTGTAATACAGCTACTTGCTGGATTGGTTTCTTCTGTGCATCTATTTAGTTTTGGACACCCAATTAACACTTCAAATTAACTCGGGTTTGGCGCCTTTCTCGTGTAAAACATTATCGATGCCCAATTTGCAAGGCCACTTCTGATGCAAAACATACCAATAATTTGACTTGTCCTCCCTTTTCTCGCGGACTACTTACTTGTATTGGGCTGTAGTGACCAGAGACTAAGTAGTACTATCACTGGCACCGAGTTTGAAAGCCGGTGGGAGTTTGAAAATGCCAAATAACTTGGCTTCTCATCATTGTTCTGCCCTCCTAATGTTCGGAATAGTGTGTTACAGTGGTCTGAATGTTGGTTCAATTTTTTGTTTGAGGAAAAACGATGAAGAACTCGCTCTATGACACCAAAGTAGTGTGAATTTTGTGTATAGTGTGTTTAGTTCGTCTAATATAAGGGAAATTTCCCTAATAAAATTTCACAATATGCTTTACACGTACTAAATTGTATTCCGCATATCAGTTGGTGAGCGGTCAAGGCCAGAGGATGAACAGAAAGGCTTTCAACAAATGCGTGACGATGAGGTTACTTCTAATTCAGGCGGAGCTTTAACTACCGTTGAATGACACCGTTTCCCATCAATCCGACCCCAGAATCTGCGCTGGGCACCACACGGCACTGTGACACATTGTGACTGATGGCACGAAATGGCGGGTATTCTGACCTCACGAATCGGCATGAGTTTCTTTAATGTGTTCACACAACTTTCCTTCATTTTGACTAGACAGTATTCAAGATAATAAGCTAAAGTACCTATTCTATGAGCTCCGAGGGCAAAAATTGACTGAATATCATGTTTCCGAACCCATTTTCAAAAAGTTTTTAAACTCCCACCCAATGTGATAGTAGTGGCAGAAACGAAAGCCACTCAACCCGGGGTCTAGCAACCTGGGTTAGAATGCCTTCTTATCTTTCAAGCGCTGTTTTGGTGGTCGAATTCTGGAGGATTACTTCGAAACCTTGTTCTCGAAATGTATAAGGGAATACTCTTGTATATCAATGAAATGTCTTTGTCCGCGTTAGTTCAGCTCTTCTCCTCAACATTTATCTACGATGTCCATGACTGTGGTTGTAACCCACCTCAAGCACTCAACGTTTCCTCGCATATTGCATCTTCCGCTCCTTACGCTAGGCAGACTGGTTCTGCAAAATGAAAATCTCCCTATCTTCGCCCGCTTTCCCAATGAGCTCGTTCACTATGGTTCCTGGAACAATCGTACCAACTCCTGAAGTCGCATGATGGCTCCTGAAGAGCCTCCGAATGTGAACGTGTGCAGAAAGTGTCTGGGAATCAAAACCATAAGTAGAGTGTAAAGGACGCTTCAAGAGACTCACTTCGCCGCCTGGAATGTGTCCTCCTTTGCTCTCTCCCACAGATCTGAGCCCATCCAACGTCCTTCTAGTCTCTGGCAGCCTCTTCAGGTCTGATGGCTCTTCGCTCATGGGCTAGGGAATTGAAGAGGAAGATGNCTCGGTTCTCAGGGATGTGTTTCTTCTCAATCACTCGTTTGACATCGCCATCCTGGTCGCTAACCAAGAAAGCTACTTGAATGAGGCTAGGATGCCGAGCGAGAACATTGCCGGGCGTGATGGAGTCCGACACGGGGACATCAAGATGGGTGAGTCGAGGAAGCCCTTGCAGGTTGGGAGGTTGGCGAAGGGTATAACCAGCTTTCGAACACGTCGCAGCGCAGCTCGATTTGCATGGTGGCTGGATATAGCTTGCCAAACAGCAGAAAGCGGCACCGAGCTCTCCATGACCATTACACTGAGATCATGGGTGAACACCGGTAGCAATGCCAGTGGGGTAGAGACAAGCGAAATCCCGTTNGCCGCCGGCCATTGGGGGTTGAAAAATGCACAGAAGGCGTCTGTAGTGACACAGAGTTCGAGGATTCCGATGCAGTGATCGAGGAGTGTGACAACGCTAGGAATCATACACTGTGTCCCAAAGTACAGAGATCGAACATATCTTCCTCGGTTGATTTCCTGCACTGCAACTCGGGATTCGGGAAAGAAGGTCGTTAGTTGTGAACAGGAAGGTTCCTGTGATGGGATATCCGCCATCGCTTTAACAACATCCGCTTGTGTACAGAATGCACCCGTGTGCATGAAGTCCTTGATGTCTGAGAGAAGTAGACTGGGCGCAAAAAGATCGAGAGTGGTGGGCCCTCTATTCAATATGCGACGAAATCTCGCTCTGGAGTTCTACGGGGAGTTTCTTGAACGGGAAAGGAGGCGTAGATGACAGAGGATGGACGACATCTGGCAATGCATATGTAGGCTCGCAGAGGTATTCCCCTTGCTTCTCTCCCTTCCCCATCGCAAACCATTTCGCTATACTGGGCTTGAGGATGGATTCTGGAATGTTTGGGTCAAACGTTCTCGAACGTGGTTCTGGCGAGATGACTGGTTGGCGTGTAGGGTTGACCCTTGTGCGCGTGCTTCGATTGAATGTTCAGCTAAACTCCTTGTAGAATCTCTTCCGGGCAGGAATCCTCTTGCAGTATACAGGACAGCGCCCGTCGCTACTAACACGGGAAGGACTTGACCTATGGAAAGCATCTGCTTCAATATATTAACGAGTTTCCCACTATATGGTAGGTAATTCACAACTCACGTTATAGTATGAGGTAGTTTTTTCGTGAGTGACCTGCAGAATATCGATCCCAGTTTGAATTCGGAGACCGTTATTGTCCCCGTTTTCGGTCCAGGCCGTCACATTACAAGGGTTGTTAACGGCACCTAGAGCAGACCATCGAGTTTTTTCATGTAGATACTAGTTGTTTTCCGTTGGGGCATCTGTATTGTTCTTTCTATCCGTCTTGAGCCATGGTGGTAACGGGCAGAGATACTGTGGGAGATACCCCGGTCCATCCGGTCCGCCTTTTAATTTCCTTCTTCCCCATGAGTGACCAAGTCGAGAGTTATCTGAGAATAAGTATGAAAACTAAGATAAAATAAATATCAAGAAAAGAGAGGCCGTTCCAGGACTAGTGCACGCAGGTACGCTGCCGTATGTATGGGCGCTAAGCGCTAATCAGTGGCAGTGATGCGGGCTGTTTTGTGGGTGGCTGGCTGATCTTGTTCTCGTGTTTCGTCTCTTTCTTCCAAGTCCCCTTCACTGCGGTCGACTGACGATGCCTTCCCTGTATCACATTGTGCTAGCCTTTCCGGTTATCTTCCATGGATTACTTTTGGGAGTGAAGGGGCAGGAGATTGCTCAGTGTAACGCAACGACAGGTTTTGATTGGGTGAGTACTATAGATATCTATAGCTGCAAGATTAGATGATAACCTTGATTTCTAGGCATATAACTCTCTGGGACAAAGTGGGTTTTCCAAAGAATTTAATTCACCACCAAACATCTAATCGCTTCCCATACGAAGGTCCTTGCGAAGTGGCATCCTATCTGGGCGCCGTTTGCAACGATGGCGTATTTTCTGTCTTGCCACTGCAAGAAGGCAACATATATGTTGGTCCAACGGCAGAAGCTGCGACCCCTTGCCGTTGGTTAGTTCCACTCAACCTCGTTTTTTCTCCTCTCCGAGAGTGACCTTCTTTGTGTTCTTGTAGTAGTTCAGTCTTCTACAGCGCCTTGTCAGCCTGTGGAGCATGTCAGGATCGTCGGTACCAAAGGTCAGGAGTCTATTTCTTACTCACAACAGTCTTTCTCAACTTGATTCAGATGGTCAAGATATAATGTGAATTGCACAGCAGTGGCGCTCACATAGTGAGTTCCTCACTGATATTTCGCAGACATATAATCTGAAACCTTTTGTTGCAGTTTCCCTGAAGACATACCTGCTGGCACCCGAGTTCCTCATTGGGCATATCTGGATGTTTCTGTACGTTCTCGTCATAGTATAGCACGGATGTCCTCAGGGGTCTCATACGAAGTTTCTATTCAGGCAGATGATGCGTTTAATGCGACTGTAGCACTTGCAGATGCACAGAGCAGTGAGTTCTTTCCATTTCCCCACACTTCATGTTTTTCACGTTTTCACAGATGCTGCTGAATCATCTGGAACTCCCAGACCAAACGCGAGTTCTACCTCATCAGGGCCTTCAAGTTCATCCTCGAACACAGGATCCTCTTCGGGATCTAATTCAAATGGATCCTCTGGTGGGTCGAATGCCGGAGCTATTGCTGGTGGTGTGGTGGGCGGCGTGGCGGGACTCGGAATCATTGCTGCATTTATATTCTGGTTCCTTCGCCGTCGGCGTGCTCGAAACGCAATTCCTCCCAGTGCCAGGGCGGCACCAGATATGGTTTCATTTGCAGCCAGTCCCTTCCCAAATCAGCCTAGCACTCCTCCCGCAAAGTTATACGTCAGTATCTTCACAATGTACATTCTCTGAACTTTTGCTTAAGATAACTTTTGTAGAACCCATCAGATCCTAGTACATTCCCGTCATCAACTCGAACGTCTCCTTACGATCACGCCAGCTCCCCAATGTCGTCGATGTACACAACAGCTCCTTTTGAGCCACCCTCTCTGAATGTCAACACGACCAGACCACTCACACCCAATCGTAATTACACGGGTGCACCTGAAGTTTAACCAGGAACTTGAAACACTTAAATGCTTTATATAATGAAGGACATGTCTTCAGCTTTTGGGATGATATTCGAAAAGAATACTCATAGTTTAGTAGGAACTTATATTATATATAGTCTGTTCCATTTGTGTATTTTTCAAAGCAAAGAGCCCGTATTTGCATTGTGAGAAAAACCTACCGGACATGTTTCTACGGCGCGGCCAGTACCGAGTTATGCCACCAAAACTCTTCCTGATACATTCCAAAGTACCCGATATCCACTGAAGCTTGGTCAGACGAAGAACGCCTCCTCGTGCTAACGGAACACGAGCTGTAAAATCATGATGTGAATACTAACTTGAGCTGCAAACCCCAGTCGTAATTCTCGTGGCTTTGAGGGGAGTTCAACTATGTTCTCTGAAGTGTCTCTCATAATGCGGGGTGTTCTGATCACAATGCTGCTGCATATTCAGCATGCTTTCGTCGGAGGGCAGGCCACGAATGCGACGTGCACAACTCAATATGACTGGGTGGATGCATTCATTGCTATCGTTACACTGTGCTAGTTACTAACTTATCTGACAGACAGAGAATTCGTTAGGACAATCACCATGCCTAGTTGCAGCATATTTAGAGACAGAATGTTCTGGCTCAGGTGTGTTATGAATTCACAGCTCGTTCATATTATAACACCTTCCCAGGTGTTGACATACCAGCATTGCCCCCTGGAAATCGATATTTGGGTCCGCAGACGATCATCTATGCAAATCCTTGTTTATGCTCAAGTGTTGTGTGAGTTGTATCATGAACTCATCGTCCTGACAAGAGAGGGAGTATTCACAGGAAAGTAGCTATAGTCTTATATCCGCCTGCGGTGCTTGCCAGAACCGTACGTGGCAGAACTGGGGGGATTGGGGTGCAAATTGTCCTATTCTTGAGCTTGAATCGTGAGTATCCCTTGTGTTCTTTGAGTACTCCTAACACAATAGTGTGTTTAGCTTCCCCAGGGATATCCCAACATCCACTGAGGTTCCTTTGTGGGCGTATCTTGATATCACAGAGGTAAATTCGCCCATATGGTCATAAGCCAATTTGATACCTAGTCGCATAGACAAACAACACCTTCAATCTTGAAACTGCTCAGAGGAGTGACTACTATGCTTGCCGCTGACCCTCTGACGCTGGGCTCACGATGTCATAGATCATACTCTTTCTGTGGAATCTCCCTCGCCAGCATCTTCCACGACCATCTCAGTCACCACAAGCTCTACTGCTTCCCCGTCTTCGAMCCCTGTATCTGATCGAATCAATGCGGGAGCCATAGCCGGCGGAGTTGTGGGCGGTCTGGCTGGTGTTGTCATCCTTTCCATGTTTGCTTTCTGGCTATACACTCGCCGTCACAAGTCAGTGGACAAACCTCGAAATGTGAACGAAGGAGCCAATTTAGATGGCGGGGGTGTCCCAACATCCCCTGTAACCAACGAATATCTCCTATCTCGTGATGGGCCTTCACCAATGGGGTCTACAATCCCGACACCTTACCATTATGTTTGTTCCTTCTCGTGTTCAAGGAGTTTCGCTCATTGCTATTGTTTTTGATCAGGATACATTGGAACGAAACATGTCTCCGGTATCGAACCTATCCTCAAGCATCTATACGACCTTTGGTGCAAGGTCTTCTGTCAGTAGCTTGCCTATGGTACATCGGGCATCTGCTCCTGCCACCACCATTTACAGTGGAGCACCGGAGGTATGATAGAACATTGACTTCATTTCACAAGCCGAGTGATATGACGGGGTAGTGGCTATTATTGTGTGTACAAGTTACTGGCTCGATGAAATCAACAGAAAGGCTCCACTGTGTTGAGTTTTGTGCTCTTCCTCTTCGAAAAACTGCGAATTCAGTGCAGATTTCCGCCCGGTCCCCGGAAACAACAAACCTCCGGAAGAACTGCCATCCCGGTAATTCTCAGAGATAGAACTTTCAATCCTTGTTCCCTGTTCATCATATCACTTCTGAGGGACTGATAGATCTCCCCAAGCTAGAACCCCATGATCCAAGATGTTACCCCAGAGATCTATGTTCCATCCCACAGAGTCCTGATTGTGGTGGGCGATACCAAGGCACTATAAGGGTTCTTCGAGAATCCTGTGTATCGATTTGCCTTATATTAGCTTCTTCAGATCCCCCGGAGTTTGTTCCCCTGTAATTGGTGCACATCCAAGTCCCTTTCTAGATATGTCAAATCTGCCAATCTACTCTGAGGCAAAGTGTTCTTCTACTTATGATTGGGTCTGTATTATTTCTGTTAGTACTACAACGTTATCGCTGATGAAGGTTTAACAGGCGTCTAATGCTTGTGGTCAAGACCCTTGCGAAGTCAGTGCGTATTTGCAGGCCCAATGTAGCGATTTTGGTGAGCAATAGTATTGTTTCCTATGGACTCAAGTGATGCTGAAAGGATCTTTCAGGATACGTCGTAGCTAAGCTACCGCCAGATGCGCATTATGCTGCTCCAGAAATGGACAATCCCTGCCGCTGCAATTCGGTTGTTTATTCCTTAATCTCCGCGTGCGCATCCTGTCAGAGCCGAACATATTTGAGGTGTGTTTCTTGTCCTGTGTGTCGAGTACGGCTTGGTCATGGAGTACTATCAGCTGGAACGGATGGAAGAAAAACTGCGATGAAGTCTACACATCACGGTGAGGTATAGATTGCGAGAAAGCCGACTGCCTACTAACGATGAGGGTGAAGATTCCCCCTCCCAATTCCTGTGAATACATCAATCCCTGCCTGGGCAAATGTATCCCTCCCAGTGAGTATCTCTCTTTCTTTGGTCTGTTGAACCTGCTTATAAGAATAACACCCAAGGAACAAGCCACCTTTAATGTGACAATTGCTATGAAAATTGCGTCTGAGGGTATGTCGTTCGTGATAATGTAAACAATGCCCCTGTTGAAGTTGTTTATAGGGAGACCAGATATATACCTTGGAGCCTCAGAAAATAGGACAGCAGTGGAGAATGCAAGTCAGCGCCTACAAAAGGTAGATCCTACGTCCAGTAGCTCTGAAACAGACTCCGTCGACATCATGATATCGCATTCATCCTCATCTTCCTCTTATCCATCCTTCACTTCATCTGCATGGTCATCCAGTTCTCTACACACTGCTTCATCGACAGCATCCCCATCCCCATCGGAAAGTAGTTTACCTCTGCCCGTGGAGTCTAACACGAGCACAATCGTCTGGGTTATCGTTGGCGTCTTTGCATTCGCATTTATCTCTCTCGTCCTCTACAGCATCTTCCTTTTCACTAAATGGAGGCGGAGCAGGAATACGAATGACCGACTGTACAAGATGATGATTCCTTTCTCCGAATCTCAATCACCCACGCCTTCGCAGCCCCGTCTTCCCGGAGCCACTTCACGAGGACATGGGAGAGACGATTCGGCTTCAAGCACCAGACCTCTAATGGATCTGGAAGAAGTTCAAACGTCTTCCGAGGAACGTCAAGGTGAAGCTCGTTTGCTACCGCCAATGATATCGATGTCGAGTCTTTCTATTCCTAGCATGCTTGCTGCAGATGTATGTTGTCCGGATCTTACTCTAAGATTAAGCATTCATTGACAAGTTTTCTCAAGGAGCCGGAATCGGCAGTAACGTACTCTCCTGCGGTAGAGTCTTCCAACATGTATACGAATCACGGGCACTCTGTATCCACCGATCATAGGATGTCTGCGTTCAACAGAGCGCCGCATGTACAGGGGTAGATGAAGATCTAAGTTATCCTTTCTGTATCATGAATGAATACAGCTTACTCAAACATTTCATTAATCGATGACTGGGGGAAACGTCTGTAATTCATTGGCCTATCTCATGACTGAAGGATATCGAGAGAAACTACGCATAGCTCGGATATTCACATGGCATGCTCGGGACCGGGGTAACAAAGTTGCCCCACTGCAGTGACTGAACCTCCATTTTGAGATGCTAACACTCGATTCAAGGCTGGACACCTTCAAATGCGCGTCACTTTAGCACGTCATGTCTTACTCACTACGTCAAACATCGTCAGCAACATAGCTCCCAGAAACATATAAAAGGGAGGAGGTTCGAGCAAGGGAATTCCAACAACTCATCTCCAACAACTTTTACACCTCACTCACCAAACCTTTTCATTCTCATTAAACATGTCTGATCTTGGTCGCCAATCTTTCACTGACAAGGCCGGCTCTGCTTTGAAGGTGAATCCCCCAGTGATAGACCTACTTTAGGATGCTAACGACCCCATCCAGCCCGACTCTCAGAAGACCACCACCGAGCACGTCGGTGACTCTCTCAAGGGTTCCCTCGACTCTGCTGCCTCCACCTTCCAGCCCAACGTGAGGCGTCGCTCGCTCGCTTATGACATACTAATCTCCCTTCATTTATCAGCAAGAGAAGTCTACCTCTCAGAAGGCTGGAGACACCTTCAGCAGCAACTCCAACGAGAACTCTGTACGTACCGTTGGCGCCACAAATTCACCCATCGTGCTCACTCTTTTATTCAGGAGTCTTTGTTGGACAAGGCCAAGAACGCGGTTGGCTTGAACGAGAGAAAGTGAATTCCTTCGCGTCTTTGATGAATCTATCCTCCATTATCTGTACAATACACACCTAAATGTATGATCGAGACCTGTGGATTATATGATTACTGTTTGAAACTTTCGTTATCCATCTCACGTTAAAAGCACGCAAGACAATATAAATTTTGGCGTCATTATTAGTGAATGGAACTATGTCACTATGTTCAAAACCCAGGGCGGGATGACCACGCTCATTGAACGAACGGTTAAACAAACTTCGCCACGAAAGGGCAAGGGCCGTTTTGAGACATGGTGGAAATTGTGAGTCGCACAGAAATTAATCAATGGATGTCGTTATGCGAGGCGGAAAACCCTGAGGTGTATGAAGTTACAAATGATGCATGCAGATGGAAACACGTAGTCTAGAATGGTCCAAATAAATCCTGTACACATGAGTTCATTATGAGGCCGCAGCAACCCTCTCTCGTTCCTCCGTATGAATCTCTGTTGGTGGCACACCTGCGCGCTCGATTCTCTCCCGAAGGTCTTTCTCCTCGGCCTCTTCGAACTTCTTGTCTTCCTTCTTGATCGACTCTTGTACCAATGCGGCCAGTTCATCCTCGATATCTGCATCGTCGATTCCGACAGCGATGTCTCCGCCAATTCTGATTGTATTGTCGATGTCTTGGGCATCCGCATTGGCTTCTGCGAGCGCTTCCATAGTTTGGTCAATGGACTCTCGTTGTAATGAGGGATGCGAAAGAATATTGCGAAGGGTGGTAGTGGAAGATTGGAATGTTTCCAGGACCTGGTAACAGCCTTTAAGCAGGACATATAGCATGTGGAACGAATCCTGATTTACCTTTATATCACCAGCAGAAGCTTCCACTCGGATAAGAGTGCTTTCCAACGTATCCAAGGATCCAAGCCGTTTTGTAAGAAGCTCTTCCATCTGTTTACGAGTGCGAAGGTAACTCATGGCCAGAGGTTTCCGTTTCTGTTTCAACGCTGCAGTAGCTTTCTCGGTGCATCTAGAGAATGTCAATATAAATGTCTGGGAAAGAGAGTAATGGATTCACTGATCCATCCTTCGCTGTATTCCTTCGACTTGAGCATGCATATTCTCTACTGCCGTCTTCAACTCCAAAATACCAATATCTATGGGTGTAATTGTGGATTCAGCAGCAGCATCCACATCCAGGAATTTGATAACCTGTCTCCGTCATGAGCAAAGAAGCAGGAGTAGAGGAGAATCTGTTGGGACACTGACATCTTTCTCCACGACAATCATCCCCTTATCCCGTTCGAGGTGCCTCAGTAGGACTTTAGCATCCGCCACAGACATCATCTCTTCGTTTTCACCGACACATGAAGTAAACGCTCTCCGGAATCCCTCCAAATTGTAGAGTGCATCAGATATAGAGCCAGATGCGTTCTCTCTACGATGTTCAAGAATGTTATCCGCGGCTCGTTCGACCAAACCAAGGACGACATAATCCCCATGCCATGCGGTATTGGAATGAGAGGAAGAAAAGGAGGATAACAGGCCGTCCTCTCCGGTGATCCCTATTCGCTCAAGTCCCCACCATAAAGGTTTCGCGATTAAATATGTTGCTATAAGGCCTGGGATAGATCCAGAATTGGACTTGTAAATGGAGGTTGGGGTAGATAGAAAGGCGGACAATGGTAATATAGAGGGAAGTTTGGAGGAGGGCGAAGGTTGTAAGAGCTCAGTCTTTACTAGTTGGTGCATTTAGTGACGGCTAGAAAGTAAACGTAGAATGGGGTGCGTACGATTACGGCTGCCAAACCGATGGGCTTGCCCGCTCCTTGTATTCTCAGACTATCTGCTAGTGACTGGCCTGCAGAGAGAACGAGCCTGTTCCCGCTTGTCTCTGAGGTAGCTGTAGGGTATTGCAATCCATGCCAGACTATTTCTTCCAGAGTCTTTCTCCACCATTCGACATTAGCAGTATATGATGTCGGGTTAGAGCGCTTCTGGCGGCTGAAGTCCGAGTACAAAGACTGTAGACGCGGTATTGAAGCTGAAGAAAATGTAGGAAGAGATATTAGAGAGTTGGGAGGTGTCGCGGTCATGGTAGGTCGTCAGCCTGTGTAAATCGTGACCTTTACGGTACGGTACAGGTGGTGGCACGAAGTCAAGAGTCAAAACGCGGCCCGATTGTAGTCTAGGCGCTATGTGGGGGTAGAAACCGCACCTGGCGCGGAGTCTGAAGATATTTGATGGCCTGAGCTCGCCGAGTGATGAGATCAAGATCTCTTTCCCGATTCCATCCCAGTTCAGTGCCACGACCGCCTTTTGCTTCCCAAGTACTTACTAGTACTTAGACGCATTTACTGCTATTTACTAGGTACGATTAATATGAGTCGATTTGCTCCCTGCAGTCTGGCTGAGACGCATTTACTGCTATTTACTAGGTATTGTGCTGTATACCGTTTGACAGTAGGCACGAATGATCTCTCAAGTGCTATGTCCTAATTCTTGATTAGTTGCTGGGAGAGCGATCCTTCCCTCTATAATCAATGCCTTCAACGACATTGCAAACTCTTCGGAGCCTTTGAAGCTTACATACCTTGCAACAGCTTACAAGCCCTTTTTGTCTCTCTTTAACATGACAGGAGCGGCCCAGATGAATCCGGACACCCTAGGAGAGAACATCGGTCTGTTCTGGCATTTTTATACCTTGTTCTCTTGTTCTAATATCGTTGCCAGTAAACTATGCCGGTGCCCTTGCTCTCGAAGTCCGCCAGAACGAAGGATCCTCTGAACCAGTCATCCGGTTCAATTTCAAGAACGGCACAGACGACGCCACTTTCAAAACATTTAATTTCATGAACAGCTCGGAAGACGTCCCTCTTTCTACTTTGCCAGCTATCTGTCTGTACGTCTCTCATCACCTACAATCNTGTCCCTTGCTAACTCACACCTCCTATGTAGCCTGCTATGATCAACACGACCACGCAATGGTGTGATGTCTGTGGTAACACACAAGACCGAGGATGTGGCGCAATCACATTGGCGGCCCAAGAAGCCCAAGTCCACCAGAAGATCAGCCCCATAGGCGCTGGCTTTTTGGGTGCAGGGTTGACTTTGGCTGTGACGTTGGCGATGTTTGGGGTTTTATTCTTTTTGGGATTCTTGAAGGTCAACGGTAGAAGTCGTAAGGCTTCCGTGGTATGTTATCCCTGCAGAGAGAACTGAGTTTGATTCTCACAAACCTGTTTCAACAGAGTAGCTCAATGCAACAGAAAGTTTAACTTAGCGTATACGGGAGCAATGTATTTGTGGAAAAAGCCTCCCCATGACATTGATATCGATACTCAGACACAATATAGTCCAATGAACAGAGATGGGTAAAATCTAGTCGAGTTCGACCTATACATGGATCGTTGGTCAGATATTATAGACAGGTGCGGTAAGCTAACTATAAGATTATATAAAAATGTTTATGCGTCTCTAAGCTCTTTTCGAGCGGCCGTCGTCCTTAACAGCCATGCGAGATTTTCATAGACAACAAATGTCACGCAAGTCCCTGGAAGAACTCGGACGAGGTTGGTGCCAAGACCGCGATAGAAACCTCGGAGACCCTCATCCTTCCATGTTCTGGTGACTGTTTCCCGGATGGTGGGATATATATGAGATGTCGCGTTATTCTAGGGAAACGCACAAATGAGTTCATGATGGAATGAGGAATACCAAACACATACTTGTAATCGCGACCGGATGACTTGGTAGGGATAGGTAGTGGTCAATGCTATTAATTTACTCGCGCCCGACATGACCGTGTACGATGTGTTGGACTTGGGAATCGATATATCATTATCTCGAGGTGTCCAAAGGGAAAAATCAGACCGACGTACGAGTTTATCAACCTCAGGACTCCATTCCTTCCCAGCTTTCCGTAGTTGTTTCCGTTTTTGCTCGAATCCCCAGGTTTTCATCTTCTCATATGTCATGAACTGGATAGCACCATTGCTCACACCGAAAAGTGCTAGTGAAGTACCCTTGAACAGCCCAGACCAGCCCTCCGAGCGAACGATGGATTGAAAGCCGTCTAAATGATGGTGAGACGAAGGAGAATAGTTCCAACGAAGTAGAGACAAACCCCAGAGTCCACGGTATGCCTGTGGTTGTGACGGCTCTGTTGTAAACATGCGCACCCGCACAACCCAGATTGGGTTCGTCATCATGNCAGTTACAGCACCTACTCGTCGTGGTTAACAATCCAAAACACGATAGAAAGAGCTGAAATTTCGAACTCGCTTCCGCAGAGCACAGGAGATACTCTCCAGCAGTTAAAGGACGCGTGATGTCCCCACCGGATGCCCTTTTCTTGAGCATATTATAACTGATGTGTCTGCTCAGTGCATTGCCCGTTGAATCATTANAACTGATAGTGACGCACAACAAAAAGTAGAATCCCCAGCTACTTGCGTTTCCAGCAATATTAGGTCCAACTCCACGATAGAGACCTCTCAATCCGTTGGTCTGGTAGATGTCCCTCAACGCGTAGTAGATCTGCTTTCCAGCATTTCCGTCTGGGCTCTTAGTCGCGACCTGAAATTTGACCTTGAGCATATCTAGAGGGTTCATGCAGAGCGTAGCAACGACGCCTGCTCCGATTCCTGCGACTGCATGGTCCTAGCGAATTGTAAATGTGTTAGAAATTTGACCACTCTGTTACGGAGAATATAAGTCGGCATTCGCACCAAGGCATGTGTTGGAAAGAAGCTGGGTGGTTGCTGGACCATTCCCACTTTGCTCCTCAAAGTCTTGGAGAAGCCTGGGAGTTATTTGCTTCCAGTCCTGCCTACTCTTGGAAGTAGTCAGTCAAGTCAAGTATCGGAAAAACGATTATGTCATCGTAATACAAGTCTTTGCCGATCAATTACTTTCAAGCACTGACCATCACTTTCGTTATTCGCAAGTGGTCAAGTCACAGTGAGCTATCTATACTTCAAATGTCATACTACAATATTCACACTATTTTGCAGGAATGTCTACTTTTGTCGCGTTCCGTGCAGCAACTCGAACATTGTGTCGACCGGCGCGTTTACTGGGGGCCCAATCCCGCACATACTTTGCTACCGTTGAAGGGTCGGGGAAAGACGTCGTCTCCAAAACCAACAAATACTCGCGTTTTGTGCGCAATGAAAAGATCCCCTACGAAGTTGTGAATGTCGCCGATTCGGAGACAGGAAARTTGGTGGAGACCCGCCTTGAGGACCTCCTCGCTCGCATCAACCGTGATACGCATTTCGTCCAGCTCGCGTCTGCCGACAATCGAGTCGTCCGTATCATTGATAAACAGGCTGCCAAAGAGGCACACGAAGAATACAAGAAAAATAGGAAAGCTAGTAAACAAAAGCAAGTCCACAAGGAGTTCCAGGTGACTTGGTCTATGGCTGAGGGGGACNATGGAACATAGGATAGAGAGGGCGAGGAAAGAGTTGGAGAAGGGTGCTAGGGTTGACTTGGTCTTCTCCCCGAAACCAAAGATGAGAGCCCCTCCCCCAGACGAGATCAGGAAGATCCTGGCCGAAGTTATGGATAAACTGGCTGATGTGGCGGAGGAGGAGAAATCTGCATATATTAAACGTGGCGTTGCTGCTTTGTATCTCAAACAAAGAAGCGGATCCGCACTCCAAGATGATGTTTAAGACATGATTATTTCTAGAAGGCTGGAACTATCAGGGAAATATATTATACAAATAATACTATCTACGGGGTCCGTTGTGATGCAAGTGTGTTATCCTCTCTCTGCGTAGTCCGAAATGTTTTCCGTCCTGAATGACCTTGTCGTGCAATGCGTCTTCTTCGAAGCCTCAACCTTTGAGCGGAGGGAAGATGACTATCCGACCAGGGTTTTCCGTTGACCGGGAGACCCTTAGTCTTCGATGTGGGCAGTAAGTGAGATCTAAAGGTTCTCCAACGTTGCGCGG
>LBLO01000757.1:0-16839 GCA_004354395.1 Chondrostereum purpureum | reverse complement strand
CACGTTGGGGAGATCCCCTTCACGCGACAGCGTCGAAGCTAACGTCCTGTGGCAGCGGCACCTGCACGATCTACGCTGGTTCCGTAGGTTCCNATCGTGCCAATGAGATGCTGCCTTCATCGTATTTTGCGACATGGCTTGCCCGGCCTTCACACCGACGGTACAAGAGCCAGTACCACACCAGCTCCCAGCACTCCCGAGAGAGCACCATCAGGACCCGATGAGACCTCGCAGCCTCTCAGATCCTGTCGTCAGGCAAAGAATGACCACTCCATCTCGACTTGATTGTCTCGCGCCTTCAGGTGGGTTGCACCTCAGGCGGAATATATTTCACTCCAGATAGATACAAGGGCAACTTGAGAGAATCGACGTCGTCCTTCAAGTTCCACTTCTGCCTGTCTCAGTAGGGAGATCCACGTATAAGGTGAGAGTCCGCATGAGCTCCTATTCCGTCTAAAATAATCGTCTTGAGTGGCTGGTCTCCGAACGTCCAACGAGTTGCTTGAAGCGGATCGATGTCCTAGCAATTAGTTGTGTTCCAAAGTTCCATAACAAGGAAGTGCATAGCGTGAGGATGTGTTGTCCGTGATGCTAGAGGCTGCGACGTTCGTTATCGCTCTGATTGCTGCCTGTCTCTCCCAACGAAACGAAGATCATCGAGACTGAGTGAGTCGAAGGCAATGATCTGAGTGTCAGAGGCCGTTGATATCCTGGTGAGGCCGGACCTGTTGAAGGGACATGGTGGTGTAAAGGGAAGAAAGGGGATCCAAATCTGATTTTGTCGAAATTGATCCTTATGTAACCGCCTCGTACAGCTGTGCAGTGACGTCACGGTGCCCCACTGCGTAACACTGACTTGGACTTGAACACTCTGGGACCCTCAGCAAGAGGCCACAACGTTTTGTATTCTGCTCACGTTTACTGAAAAGCTCGTTTTACTTCTGGCTACTAATACAATAGGCCTCCGAGGACTGAGAGTGTAAGTAATTGTAACTCTGTACAGACAGTCGACATGAAGATCCCAAAAGTGAATGCAGCTCCTCGGCGTGTGCTCAAGAGAAGTTTGAAGTCCTGTACTGGCCGGATCCATCTCCCTCACATTTTTATCTATCTCACATCACACCCTTATAACTAAAAGTGCATCACAGTGCACTAATCATCCCTTCTCCAACTCGTCTAGTCCAGTGAGACATGGTTAGCGGTCATCTTTCTTGTGTTTGAACTATCTTGTTTGTTCTCCCGCCATGGAATTTACAATTATGAACCCCACCTGGTCTGTCAATTCCGTAGCTTGTATCACCTCAAAAGTTCTACTCCTAGTGTCCCCATAGCTGTGACTGCTGAACAGCCATACCATTCACATTACATCGTGATATCTTATAAGCTGCTGATGCATCCACCAACACGGCGTTGTTCCCTTCAGTTCACTGTTGAGACTAGCGTGAAACTCTCAGCATCTCCGTTCAACCTGCGCATCACTCCCTTTTCATCTACGACGACGGGCGTGATGCTCGTGAGTATCAAGTCCATTTCCACCGGACGCTAGTTTTCTCTTTCTGTCTGATGCGTAGACCTACTACAAGTAAGCATATGCAAGATCGGGTCCCAGTGTCATTCTTCTGGGACGTCACAATTACTTCTTACACATGAAATAGATGGTAGCGCCTTCTGCACCTTTAGCCGGGGAGAGAATGCAACCTCACATTCACAAGACATATTTACGCAAGGGTGAATCTGCAGCCACCCACTATGTGATGACGTCCCCTCAGTACGACCTACGTGAAACTTGGTTTCAATGGGAACGAGATGTTCAAGACATCATGGTCCTCTTTGCTTCGCCGCTTGATTCTGTTCAAGTTTAAAGTCTCCCCGTATGTGTCGAGGTCATTATATGAACATAGCCTCCAATAACTCACTATTGGAACATGCTCTCACCTGAAACAAACCTCGATGGTAGGAACCACGACACATGCTCCTCACGGTAAGGTTAGGGAGTAGATTCCCGCTTTCCTGGGGGACGGAACACTTGGCGCAGCTATTATTTCTAACACACGGGGCAAGAGCACAATTGATGTGCCAGGGGATCCTTATCCCAGATTAAATCTCCAAAGGTTGTGCGAAAATATGGTTAGCGGGCACAGAACAGCGAGGTAAAAACAGCCGCTGCCCTATTCCATCCATTCTGATTCTCAACTTCGCCAAACATACCTCGTTTCTCGAACTGTGGACGATGGCAAGGACCTATTCAGTCCCTTCCATGGATGGCGGAATTGCATACGGCACAGGGCGCAATTAATCTCGCACTTAACTTATTCGTAACCGTCAGTATGGCAGGGACAAGGGGCATAATTGCATCCCAGCTTTTTCGCTCCCTAACTCTGTTCAAATGAAATCTCAGGCTCGTGTTGCTCCGTTTTACCATGCGCCGCAGTGGGTATCCTGACGACGTGAAAGAAGGCTGATCGGTAATTGAAAATCGGTGGAAAATATGGATCCATAGGAAGAAAAAGGAAGAAATTGTAATAGAATCCCGCACCATTAAAACCTACGGAAGACGGAGGTTATGCTAAATTCCGATAGTCAATATCAACAACAGCTTACTGATTTGCCAGTCGTGCGAGTACAACAATGTACGTCAATACACGCATCATGTAGAAGTGCCTAGGAGGGAACCATCGTACCGAGATGCATTAGCCTTCATAGTTGACATTCCAGTCGATAGAGTAGCTGCCGTGAGAAAAGTAACAAGCAACACTTGCATTCGTTGGTCACTTAGGTGCCCCAGGTTAATAATAACATTGTAACAAAGATGTCAACAGGCAGGACAGGGCGAACAGAGCGTTGATACTTTCTCTTGAGATTTCACGGGGACAAGATACAAAGCTCGTTACACGAGAATGATACAACAGTAACGCAACTACGAGGCATCTGCTTCGGAAACAGGCATATGTTGGGATGAATAAGATTAGACATTAGGGGRAAAAGGAAATACGCATAGTTAGAATAGACACACCTTCTCCTAGACACCGCAAGACACAAATGCACCCCGAAGNNCACGAAGTAAACAAAAAATTGACGTTGGTACTGGGTGAGAGCAYAAAACCCCCACCCCAACGTTAGAGACCATCAGCTACACCCACCCCAAACGCGAGCAAGCTCGCCAAGTTCTTTGAGCGGTCATTTCCTATCCATACCAAATCCATGACCCGCCCCTTGCGAGGTAGTGCTCCTGAGTTTCCTTGCATTCCCCATATGATTCCACGCATCACACCTCGACAGGTAGATCCACGCTTCCTCGAATTTCTGTACGAATTTTGCAACGTCTGCATGCATCCTGGTTCAAAGGTGCTTTCGTTACACCACCGTTCCTCTGCTTAGTGTATCCAAGAATCCAATCGTAGACGGCGCAAATCGCTATCAGAAAGAATTCTGAAGTCCATATTTCATTCCTCTCTTACGACGGTTCCGCCGAGACGATCCCGAAGCCCTGTCGTTCCTTAAAGATATCCTGAGATCTTTCGACCTACTTGACTACCAAAGCGTATGCTTTGGGTTGATCCTCCTATTGAGTCGAAATGGAAACCGAGAGGCGTAGACAGCGTCGCAAGAGGACGAAGGATAGTAAATCGCTACCTTCCCGCACTCCTTCTCCATCTAAGGAGGGAGAAGCACCTGTAAGAGACCAGCTGAGGCCCAATCTCTAAAACGCCTCTGGACAACCAAAATCGATCGTAATAGGTGGAAGATCCAATGCTGGCCAGGGTCCGAACGACGCACACAGAGGCTACGTCTGAGTCACACCAAGTCGGCCCACTGCAATGAAACAGAGCCATCCATCAGGTGGATTGAGGCCGGGAAAGTTCAGAGGTACTACTTCATTGCAGCACATGAATCACCATCCCGAGCCCACCCCGCAAGGTGGACTTCTGCCATAGGGAAAAACACGCCAAAGCGCACTTCCATAGGAATCAGAGACCGACTCACCTGTGATCCCTTTATCATCCCCTGGTGACCACTGGTTCTTGTAGCATGGATTTCGTCCAATACAAGACACCACTTCTTTCTTTTCCTTTCTTTCTATGCTTCCGGTACCAGCGAAGGTCGTTCGGATCCTATGGGTCCTACTGAACTTGCACATCCATCAACGTTCATTGAGACGATGCAAAGCGAATATTCGCTACAACTCTGCAGACAGAGCTTATGCAAACATCTCCGAGTTCTGCGATTCGGTTTTTGATCCCGAGTCCAACACGGAGTGCGATCCATTGTCCTTTCGTAGTCGAACTACGTGTAGTGAGAACGTTTGAGCAGTACCGACCCCATAACAGGGTAAGAAGGAAAACCGAAATCCCTCCCGCGTCTCCAAGAGGAGACACCAGAAACGAAGTTGGGTGTCAGATCAAATCTTTCACCACACACCGTTAAAGCTAACGTCCTGTCGCGCCAATTACTCGTACGACTGCGCTGGGGCCACAGGTTCTTTTCGTACCAGATGCTTGTCACCGTCCCCGTCATTTCGCGAATAGTACACCCAACCGTGCACTGAAGAAGGAGCCAGCCCAGACTAGCCCCCSACACTCCCAAGAGAGCACCACCCAGAACCTGAGAAGACTTCGCAGTCTCTCAGGCCTGTTGTCAGTGAAGATTGAGCGCTAGGTTTCTCCACTTGCTGCGCCGTCGCTTTCAGATACAACCTCTGAATGCCTTGCTGCAGTGCCATTCTTCATAGATGTACAAAACACCACTCGTGAGAGTCGTCATGGCCTCTATGTCTAGGGTCTCCGAAGAGATCCTGATAGAGGCCGATCCACAGTGTTATCCCAGCCGATTCGTCTTGTTCCGGTCGATTCGAACGTCCAACAAGTAGCTCCTAGCAATTAGTTGTTGTTCCAAAGGACCATAGCAAGAAAATGCACAGCGTGTGGATTTGTGCGGTCTATAGCGCCGATTCTCCCACCCATCTCTCCTAACAACTATTGAAGATGTAGATCGTCGAGATAATGTAAAGAGAAAAGGTGCCTATATACCACTGTCACTCGAGAGAACGGATGGTGAGCATCCTGTGTGGACTGAGTTGGTGATGGGACATGGTGGTACAATAGAAACGCAAGAGGCCTCGCTTCAAGTTGATGTTGTCAAACAAACGCTTACATAAACCGTCATGCCTGTGCCGCACGGTGGCACTATTTCAGAAGTGTAGTGCCTTAGACAATTGCAAGAGAGAGGGTTTTGGCTGAATTACTTAGCTACTACGTATATATCTACTCAGATGCCCACGGAAACCTAGTGGGGGTATGTTTCGGGTCCTGACGTGAAAAGATCACGCACTTGATTTGANCTGGTACTCCAGTCGCTGGGATGAAAACTAGCTTACGAAGACTTGATATTACTTGTTAGCTAACGGAACCATTAAGAAAGCGGACACTACACAGCAGTTAGTACTAGACAATGTATGTAGTTTAAGTGGACGGAACTAACCATGGAACATGTTCTAAAATTCAAAAGGGAAATCTCTCCGAAGAGGAAACGAAGTGAAAAATTTGCAGATAGTCACGGCAGAYTGAGAGTAGTCTGAATCGAGTTACACGATCCCTCCAGGTCGACAAGCGCACTGGACAAATCGTGCACTACGAAGGACACTGAAGGACGACTTTCCCACCAGACCCATGGTAACTCTGCCCCAAAAGCGACATCTCATATCACACCTGGATCGACATAGATTTCGGTTTCGCGCTCTGGCGCCCCACTACATGATACAGCCCCCCGGATTCTTCCATACGACGGCATCGTGCTCCGAAATACAATCTGGCCGGGCTCCTGATGGACGCGCGCGATTTGGTCTCGGTTGAGTTTTGTAGCCTGAGGTTATAGSTCTGATCAACATGCTCCTGTACAAGCGCAAATTGACGTCTGCTCCTAGCAAGACCTTTCGCGCGTGTTCGCAGCGTTCGGGTCAGGCCAACAGTCAAATGCTGCCCACCGACAGTGCAGAGGTTGACGGCGCAGATGCTGGGTGATTCTTGAGCACGGATTATGGTAAAACTTCATCTCCAAGTAGGTGGTCGAATTATGGATTCGCAGGTAGGCCAATGGATATATAGATGCTGACAGAGGGTCCATTGAACAACCGAACAGGAGACCAGCGCTAAAGCAGCCGGGTCAGTCTTGCTTGAGTCACGCCTCAAAAAGGCGTCCGTGGGGCAGAGGAAAGGTGTATGGTAAAAGATACGTCGCCCAGTCTCTACGACAAGTTTCAGGCAGTAAACAAGCTATACCCTCCCTCTTATGAAAGAGTTCTCTGGGACAAAAGCAAGTTTTGCGGTTCTCTGATACGTCGTTTGGCACGTTAATGCCAGTCCCAGCTAGAGACAGTCAACAGAGACTGAAATACTCAGACCTTAGCCCGCTCGAAAGAATGAGTGCCAAAGGACAACCAATGGATACTCTGTATGGATCGAGCCTCGTAGCTTTCAGTCTGCCGTGGTGGCAGAAAGAATCAGGTTTTCCTGGTGATATACTTCCGACGAAGTCGCTTAGTCATCATATTTCGCACGGGCGGCTTCAGAAGTAGCGCTAACTGAGGCTCACTGCTTCAAGCTCGCTGAGCCTGACACTGCCACAATTGCCCATGTCCATACGGTGTCCATCCTGCAGGAAATAGGTCCAATTTTTTCAAGGAGTATCCTTTCTCAAACAATATCTTGTCCCATGGTCTACGAGAGCCAACACGTCGCCGCTTCCCGAGGCTTTAATTCCCAACGCTGTGCTCTCGCCTCCCGTTATTCTACCCCAGAATCTCTCTTTCTATCGTCCATATACAGTCATGGATTTAACCAAGGCCGCGACGCAATAGCACTTTGGTTCTATCTATCGATTTCCCGACATATTATTGCTCTAACTCCTGACCCAAGCACGCTGTTATGTTGCTGTCCAGTCAACGGTGTTCGGGCTGAGTGCGTACACTGACGAGAGCTTCTCGAAGGAAATCGATTGGTATGTTCTCCGTGAATATCGCTGCAGGTACTGTGACTGACTACCAGTGACTAGAAAAATCCCTTTAGAACGTAAATGGTGCGGCGTAGCGCGGTGGAAGATAAAANCTGGCCGAGGCAAGACGGACACCTCAGGTAGTTTCCCAAGCTCGGAATGGGGCGTTGGTGGTAGGATAGGCCCGCTCTGTGGACTTCGTTGCTTTGGCGAACGTAAGTGGGGNCAGTACGCCAGCAAGNAAGATTATTTTAAAATACATCTCAGAGCCTCGACACCTTGGTACCAAGATCGCTGAGCGCTTYTGATACAATGCGCAGGATATCTATCCATGTGTTAAATTTCTTCTGTCTTATCTTGGGCTGGACTGCTGGTATATTCCTGTTCTTAGATGTGGGTCGGCTCATAGGGATGGCTGAAAAATAAGATATAGGTAGGTATGCAAAGCTCCTGTAACCATCTCCACGAAATCATGTCTACTTCCGATGTATGTTCTAGCTGTAGCCCTAGGGGACACTCGATCAAGACGGTTCTCAGCCACCGTAACTCCTTCAAATTGCATTGACATGAAACAACCGCTGTTCACCTCCCCGTTTTGGGGGTCTCACACCTGATGGAGATGGGKTTTTTCGGAGTCTACGCTCAAAGCATTGCCCATTTTAACAGTGTAAATCGTACTGGAAAATTGGAAAATGCGGAAATGACTGCGTGGTCACCAAATCTGATAGCTATTGAATTCCTCACTGTAATTAAGGCGCGTCTGTGAACACTCATCTCTCAACTTCTGGGTAAAAAATTAGCCTCAACTACAGCGGCCACCGAATATTTCTTGCTTACATTCATCTAAATTATACAAAGTGGCTGACACAAAACATCCGAGGGAAGACTGAAAGTGCATCCTCCGTATTTTCGGGCAGTTCGGAAGGAGACTGTAGAACGGTCTGGGTCTATTTTGAACATTTGAGACCTTTCGCGACATGAGGAKAAAGGGGCATGCAAACCAAGTCCAGACTCTGCAACACCTCAGGGTGGCGCATTGCCCGACAAGTTGACTAAAACGTAAAAACGACGGTGATGGAACAACAGAATAAACAAAACAACGATCTACTAGATCATTGGATGCCATTATCCAGGTACACCCTGCTTCTTGATAGCCTCGGAACCAAACGGATGGCCTCGAGGCTGCGGTTTTTATGGATACAGTTCTAATAGAAAGGCGACTACGGGTAGCCACGAGAGCGGGTCATGGAAATTTAACTTTAAATTCTTCCTTCGACCGTTTTCGGCCTCGAGGGCTCGAAAGACAAAGAAGAAGTCCCCTGATTCAATTAAAAATGGATGAGTGCCACAAAAAAATGTTGCCTTCTCAACGCACCTATGTCTTCAGCCTTGGTGTCCGGTTTCTCGGAGAGAAGTCAGCCAATAGTCAGGCACCTTGGGTAGCTATACTCCACAATCTAGCCCTCTTGTTGAAAGGAGTTGAAGACAACGACCCTGAAGCCATTGGTGCTGGAAACCTGCCGGCTACCGCACATCGGTGCTCGTGAGAAGAGAGATTCCTTCCATGTTTGGGTTCAGAGAATATGCCAAAGCGTTTGGATGGGTCTAGAGCACACAGAGTAAGAAGTCAGAGGCAAGGGAGTGTCTGTTGGAAGCCATTTGGCCTACGCGATGAAAACTAGACCTTGGCAATGAGGAGCTGAGGGAATAGCAAAGGTCGAAAACATGGTCTCGGTCTGTGAAACGAGGAATACAGGAAGCTCCCCCGACTTATGCGCGGAAAGCTAGACTCCAAGGTGAAGCGCAGCTGAAAGAAGAGTCGAGAAAAAAATGAGTATATCTATATCCTTTAGGTCGTCTGGAATTCTCTAATTTTCAGGAAAGATCGCCACAGTTTTTTGCATATTTTTGGCAGCTGTGAGGATCGGCGGGAAGATGGCGGCTATAGGAATTCGTTGCATATACGTCCCTGCCAATTTAGAAACGACGTGATTTCCCACACCTGCGCTAGCTGCGCATGACGAATACAATATTACTCGTAGAGGGAAGGAATAGCTAGATGTGGCGCACTGAAATTATTACATCTCCTTTCTTCGACTTAGAGTAAGGCATAAAAGTGCCCGGACTTCCTGTCTGTAATAGCGACTAATAATACTGAGGCCGCCCTAAAAGTATGCTAGTTACATACTTAACCATTTATAAACTCCATTGCCTGGTACAACGATGTAGACAGCCTTGTATAGCATATTTTTGTATTCCACCCTCTGAAACGAATGTAGTGCTGGATCGTATGGAAAATAATGCCAGACGTACTTTGTAGTTTCAAGGGGAGGCAGGCACCCCTGAAATAGCGCTATTCAGTCACTGCTAAGGTCATGGGCACGTCGCTCTCTATTTCTGTACAGCAAAATGTAAGTAGCCCAGTAAAGGATCAACGAACACGTTCCTTAAGCAAACCGGGTGCGTAGAATATAATTGAAAAGTTTATGGCAATCATTAAGGAAGCGATCTTCAGTAGCCCTCGAGGAATGTATTTGCATTGCCAGAATCGAATGTGGCAGTTACTAAGTAGGAAGCTATGAGATAAGATAAGATCTTCAACGGATCACACAACGGCCGGTCCGTGCTCTGGTCCGTTGCCTCTTCTCCCCCACGCCATGACCACGAAATTGAATGTGGATGGAATTATGCTCTTTGAGCAGCCTTTCGCAAAGGTGATTAGTACCCCTTTACCTTTATGAAGTACATTAACATCGGGATATCAGGTTCCATATGAGAACTACCGCAAGGTCTTCCGCACACATCAGAAGAATGTCGAAAGAGAAATGGTCGCCGTTCTAACTACAGCCAACGAAGTCGCAGCTGATGCGCAAACGGGGAGAATGAATAATGAGAAGATTGGGGTCTCTATCGATGCTATGATTGGACGAGTGCAGAATCTAAAGCGAAAAGTGCGCATGTGTGCCGACTGTATGCTTAGTCGTCTAGCTTCCATAACTCTCGCACTATACAGCTATCTGCTTTGCACTCAAATGCGGGGAAGCCGACCCAAGACGTCATGCGAGAGCGGTTTCAGCATTTGTCCACAATCGAGAATATTCAAAGTGCGAATACGCCAGAATTTGATAGGTGGGCGGATGTTAGACTAGACCGGTGGCTGGTCGATTGGACGCTGCGATATGGGAAGGACAAGACAGCGAGGTTGATTGCTAGGGAGAAGAACATTGAGGTGCGTATCTGCTATTTTCCTGATCCATCTCGCAGTATCCTGACGCACGCATGCGTTGGAAGACTCTAGTTGATATAGACTTGTTCAGTGACATCCGACGGATCGAGTCAGCTCTGATGAAACACAGCTGCACGGAGGCTCTGGCATGGTGTAGTGAGAACAAGTCTGCTCTGAGAAAGCTGAAGGTAAAGCCATATATATTGTGTCATGGGTGGCCATTTACTTATCTATTTCAGAACGACCTTGAGTTTGACTTGCGTCTGCAGGAATATATTGAACTATGCCGAGCGGGACATCGGGAACAAGCTATTTCGTATTCATCTAAGTACCTGACACTGTGGCAAGAGACGCATTTGACTCAAATTTTACACGCTGCTGCTCTACTAGCCGTCAAAGAAGAGTTCACTAAGCATGGAACCTACAAGGTAATCACGTCTACTTTACTTTACTGATACAATCTTCACGTCATTTTCTAGCGTCTCTACGATCCTAATCGTTGGGATATATTGGTCAAACAATTTCGAGCCTCTATCTATTCACTCAACAGCCTACCCGAACAACCTCTTCTAAACCTGAGTCTCTACGCTGGGCTAACCGCACTCAAATTACCCGTGTGTTATGAACACTCTACGAAAAATGTAGACTGCCCTGTTTGTGACGTTGAGGGGTCGTATGCTGGTCCCAGTAGAGGTTTAGGAAAGTTGGCCGAAGACGTACCCCGCGCGCATCACCCAAATTCTACCATCGTATGCGCAATTACCGGCAGAATCATGGATCAAGACAATATGCCTATGGCTTTCCCCGCTGGTGGCCACGTTTACTCACGGGAGGTGTGTTGGATCTATTGGAATGTTACTCATGATATCTCAACGCTTCTCCAGGCGCTCACAGAGATGGCAGCGAAGAATGATGGGAAAGTGACATGNCCCAAAGACAAAAAATGTCTGCGACTTCAACGAGCTCAGGACTGTATTTATCTCTTGATCTTGTCTCTGGGTATGTAAATATAGAATGTAATGTAATTTTGTGTATTTCTCGCCAGTAGGAGATGTCTGTGTTTAAAAAGGTTGGCAATGGCCATGTAAAACGCACTCTTTAAAACCAACTCCCAGCTGCTATCATAGCCCGTTTAGCTCAGTGGTAGAGCGCGCCACTCGTACCTTGAAGTTGGGAGAACCAGTTCTGGAAGCGATATGGTGAGGTCAGTCGTTCAATCCGGCTAATGGGCATTTTTTGTGATAAGTTTTTTTTACATAGGCCCTCACATCACGCTTGGCGTCGATGTACATAGTACATATGCAGGCCCCAGGGAGTAAGTAACCTCACATGGGGCCTCATTGCATCAAACCATTGGGGAACACGAAGTTGCCAAACTGGGCGAAAAACATGTGATTGGAGCACCCTTTGCCCAACTGTCATGTCCCTTCGTCAACGACTGGTCTCCACAGAGCGCAGGGCTCATGAAACTATCACTGAAGTCAGCGCCGTGGTCTCTCGGACATTAAAATGGTCGGAACTACCAGAATGGCAGCGGGACAATGAGTACATTCTAGCCGGCTATAGAAGGTCAGTCAATGGATCGCCACATTTCTTTTTCGTTTCGGAACGATAAATATTCAATGAACATAGAGAACAAAATCATTGGAAGGGATGTATAGACTCCATCTATTCCTGTAAGTATGTAAATCTACGCAACACAAGCCGTGTTTCAGTGACAAACCTTTGACTCTTATCAGACCTCCACAATGAAACCAGTACGGGGATGAACCGTTTGTTTGGTGAAATCTAATCTTAGGTTGCACCTTTCAATCTAGTCAATATTCACAGTCATCTATGGGGCGCTGTACTATTCATCTATCTTACCGCCACGTTCCCGACTCAGTTGGATCCTTATCCTACAACTTGGATGGACTCCGTAATGCTCATCATCTTTCTGGTCTCTGCCGTCCTTTGTCTCTCCGCGAGCGCCTTTTTTCACGTATCTACATGCCATTCCGAAACGGTAATGCAATGCCAATCCGTGAATCAACCTTGAGACACATCTTGAACTGACGTCCATCTGCAGGTCGCCTCGCGCTGCCATGCATTTGACTATTCCGGGATTGTCATCTTGATAGTGGGCTCATTCTTTCCTTGCGTATACTACGGATTCTTTTGCGAGGTTCACTACCAGTTCTTGTACATCTTATCTATCACTGCCCTTGGTACAGGTTTGTGGGACTATGATGGTGCTTTGCACGACATCCTTGCTGATTATTCCATCCTTCAGTCGCAGGTTATGTGGTTCTGAACCCGGAATATACTAAGCCTACTCATCGGGGGATGCGAACATTGGTTTTCATCTGTCTTGGACTCAGTGCAATCGTTCCCGTGTCACATTGGGCACTGACGCAGGAGTTCGGCAAGCTGTTCTCTAGTATGGGCCTCAAATGGCTGATAGCTTCTGGCGCACTATACATCGGAGGCGCGCTGTTGTAGTAAGTTACATGCCTGCACCCACTTTTGCATTCAATTGATTAAGTCCTCTCTCTTCGGTATGGCAGTGCTAATCGCATACCAGAAAGATTCGCACCCGGGAAATTCGACTATTTCTTCGCTTCACATCAATTGTTCCACTTTGCTGTCGTCTTTGCCGCACTTTGCCATTATCAGAGCGTTCTTACCGCTCTCAAGTACTCGTACACTGCTCAGATCGCGTGCAGGCCACAATGAACAAGTTGGAGCAAAAAAACTGCACAGGAGATCCGAAAAGTGGACCGAAAGGGCTCGGACTCATTTGGCCGTCAGGTGAACATAAAACATAAAAGCCCCGTCGATATACTCTACGATTTATCTCTAGAAAAAGTTGCATAATTGAACCCTCCGCCATCCCTAGATGATGCACAGATATAGCGAATACGGTCGCACTGACGTGATCAACCACCCATCGAGAGATACTCTGTGTCCACTGTCGCCCCGCCAACCGATCCGAACATTGGAGGGATTCTTACGCAGTATACTCGCCTTCATTCGCATGTAATGTCCATTATCTAAGGTCTTTCGGTATTTGAACAACCCTGAAGCGATTGGCTGCCCTGAGCAGATCTAAATAAACGTGTTATCTCGGTGCCGGGGACTCTTAGAAGTGAGAACCTTGAAGATCAAGCTGCAATCATCATATGTGTTCTTTCGCGGGTGTAACCGCACAGGAAGATGTCTTTGTACCGGTGAGCACTGCGATTAATCAGTGTTGATTGCCAGAAATTCACATCGTATCCCTACCTGACGTCGATACACATGTGGATAGTTCATACTGTCTCGCAACTGTGGGTCGCTTTCTCGACCCTTCAATACTGGGGCCTCGGCGTCTGGCTCACAACGGGCTGGATTCTTGCTCCCCGTACCTGCGACTTACGCGACCTTCGTGACAAACATGTTGCAAGGACGATCATTCCTCCAGACGCCTCGTCCCCTCCACGTGGAATAAGCTATGTACGTTCGATCCGTAAATGTGCATTCATCTCGGAACCGACCCATGGAATTAACACCATATTTGAGGTAAAGTTGTCCGAGAATGTTATTTAGCAGGACGAGCAACCCGATCACTAGATCTTACGATCTCCAAGATTCCAGCCAGCCCACCGTGACGGAGATGTCCTTTCTAGCCCCTGAGATTCTCCGTGAATGTACAATCCTTCTCCTTCTGATTTCCTATGTCGGGTCCACGCCCCCCATCTACAATGCGTTCAGGATATAAAAGGACACGTACAAACGCTCATTCACTTTTCTCCACCACACGCCTCTTAGAGCTAGCCGCCTCGTTCCTCCTACTCAAGAGTCGTTATGCCATACGCTGTAGGAATTCACGCCGCCGCCGCCGCCTTTATGTCGGCCGGCTTCTCCATCCACTTCACGACTGCTGTTGTAATTGTTATTCTCATTTTATCTATCATGCCCTCCTTGCAAAAGGACAAGGAGGGTCAGGCTGTATCTCTTCCATGCAACTCTTTGCTGGCCATTTGGCCTTTCTTCCGTCGTCGATATGATTTCCTCAACTGGGCTTTCCGCGCCACTGGTCAAACCACCTTTCAGTTTCAACTTCTAAGGGTAATGACATTACTTGGCTTGCTTTCGGTTACATTCTCATTGTTTCTTGCTAGAACACGGTCATCGTAGTATCGGGGGAATCTGCTCGTCAAGCGTTCTTCTCAGCCAAAGGGCTTGATTTGACAGAGGGCTTCAAGATTCTGTCCGGTGCTGTGCGTATGACCTACCTACATATGCTTCGTAGGAACGCTATTGACCGCTCTTTCACCGTGTTCAATTATAGATACCTATGGTAAAGGGAGTCACCTCCGATTTGCAAACTCGACGGATTGCGCTGATCCACAAACGACTCGCCAACGTTCAGCGTAACGAGCCACTCCAACAGCGTGAGTAACCCGACGGACTGTCTTTTGACTACTACTTATTTCGAATGTGCCGTATCTTCATAGTCATTCCCGCGATTCTGGAGGATTCTCGGCGGATAATTGATACATGGGGCTCCTCAGGAGCTTTCGATCCTTTCGAAAATATTTACGAAGTATGCATTAAATCTTTTCATTCATCTGCATCGATTCCTGATGTTATACTTATCCTCCTATCAGCTCGTCTTCCAAACCACCGTCAGGAGTCTTTCTTGTTCTGAAATTTCGGACGATCCAGTCGTGGTGAGGCGACTCAAGAAACTTTATGACACACTGGACAATGGGACAACTCCAGCTACGGTCCTGGTGCCGTGGTTGCCTACTCCAGCCATGATCCAAAAACTATGGGCTACGAAACAAATTTACGACATCATTGTAGAGGCCATCGACGCTAGACAGCGTAGTGGTGTCTCAAGAAACGACGCACTCCAGACGCTTTTGGACTCTGGGGACGAAAAATTAGTTGTCGTAGGCGTGAGTTCCAGTTTTTCTTCCAGCATGTATCAAACTGATGGTTCTGAATAGTTCATTATGGGCCTACTTATTGCGGGTGCTAGAGCAACTGGAACTACAGGTCTGGGTGCATATCTGAGGGGTTTTCCATCGTTCTGACAGGATTTCTAGCGTGTTGGATGCTTACCTTCATCGCCGGCCACCCAGAATGGCAGAAACGAGCCAAAGCTGAAGTAGAGGAAATGCTCAGCAACACACCATTGCCCGAACTGTCTCGCGATTCTATATCTTCTCATCTCGGGGCGATCACCCTGGAACGATGGGAATCAGAGACACCTGTTCTGGACGCAATTATCAGGGAAACTTTGCGGGTTGCTCAACCGCACACTGCAATGCGGAGAAACCTTGGGCCCGAGATGTACATCGACGGCAAGGTTATTCCCACCGGTGCCTACGTCGTCTATCCCTTCAGCGACGTCCATCTGGATTCCAAGATTTATGAAAACCCTTGGAAATTTGATCCAGCGAGGAAACAGGAGACAAAATCTCCGTTCGGCTACGTCGGATGGGGAGGGGGTATGTCTTTTCAACAACAGTAAATTTGATCTGCTTTGGTGCTGACTGTTGTTCCTGATCTTATAGGCAGTACGACCTGTCTCGGGACAAGGTTGGCTAANGTCGAGCTGAAGCTGATCACTGCATGATGCTTCTTGGCTGTCGGCATATGTCAATTGTAGATGACGACGGCCACGGCTACACCCCAGAAACACTACCGGCTCCGAACTGGAATGACATCTTGCTATGCCGTCCGCCTGCAGGGACGAACAATTTGAAGTTCGAGCGGTCCGAGATGACACTATAGATATGTGGGTTTTCACGGTTTTTTACGTTTTCTACGATTTTATCACGACCCCCATGCCCAAGCGGCACTGATATGCTCTATTTATCCCGCTCCGAATACCATCTTTACATTCCTATTAGTCGTTGGTTAGAAGCTCTTTTCCAGCACTTACACTATATATAATAATCAATGCTACGGCTCTATCTTACCCAATTATGTCTGATTGAATTGATATTGTGTGGTGTTCGAGTGCAAACAGGCGAGCTGTACTTCGGAAGAAGTGATGATATGGAGTAAACATGAATTCTAAGTGTGGCATCCGTTTGAACTCGCTGTGGCAGCGACGACGACGTTAACCCGAAGGTGTGGGACTCGGAATATATCTTACTGACAGCACTTTTCACGTAGGAATGAGTACCAACCTGGCAGTGGTCACTGGTAGGTGTTGATAGCGTCACCTGTTACAATTGCTAGTCTGAAATATCGGAACCAAGTCAGATCTCCCATACCTATTGTGGTCGGAGTGAAGTGAACATGACCTGTTGGATTTCTGTGTGCTATTGGATGGAACACTTAGCTCTGCATGCATATCGCAATTTTCCTTTTCTACATAGGCTTGGACTGTGTTAAAGTTCGAAGTCGAGCTCGCGTCCCACGCTATAATAAGTAATGACCTAGCACTGAACACTATGACAGTCCAGCAGGTTGTTTTCCGACCTACCGCAACCTATGGTAGGTCGATCGTAGGTCGGTTTCAACAATCTGCCATTGTAGGTCCCTTCGTAGGTCGTTTGTCCTCCAACATAAACGACCTACTGTTGCTTTGGGGTCTCGCGCGAAGATCGGTCCGTTTAGCGGCGATTACTCAGCATCGCGACAGA